>PVHT021183691.1:6110774-6141893 GCA_004024745.2 Catagonus wagneri | reverse complement strand
AAAAAAAAAAAAAAAAAAAAAGGAAAAAAAAGGAGTTCCTGTTGTGGCGCAGCGGTTAACAAATACGACTAGGAACCATGAGGTTGCGGGTTCGATCCCTGGCCTTGCTCAGTGGGTTAAGGATAAGGCGTTGCAGTGAGCTGTGGTGTAGGTCGCAGACACGGCTCGGATCTCACATTGCTGTGCCTGTGACGTCGGCCGGCGGCTACAACTCCGATTAGACCCCTAGCCTGGGAACCTCCATATGCTGCGGGTGTGGCCCTAAAATGACAAAGAGCCAAAAAAAAAAGAAAAAGAGGAAAGTGCAGATGTCCTCTTGCTGCTCAGTAAATGTCAGCTCCCTCTCCTTTCTAAAACTTCCTGTGAACCCTAGTCACCTAGTACATGAGGATGGAACGCCTCAAACCCACATTCCCACTCCTCCAGGGACCTCTGCTGCCACTTCCTGGCGGCCCTGAGCTCCCCCAGGGGGATAGGTATCATTATCCTACCATAGTCCTACAGTACAGAGTTAAGACGGTGCTGCCCCAGTCTGTGCTAATTTTAATTATAACTTATATCTTTTTAAAATTTTTTATTTTGTCTTTTTAGGGCCACACCTGTGGCATATGGAAGTTCCCAGGCGAGGGGTTGAACCAGAGCTGTAAGCTCCTGGCCTACGCTACAACCACAGCAATGTGGAATCCGAGCCAATGTCTGCAACCTACACCGCAGTTCATGGCAATGCCAGATCCTTAACCCACTGAGCGGGGCCAGGAATCAAACTGGCATCCTTATGGATACTAGTCGGGTTCGTTACCACTGAGCCATGACAGGAACTCCTCATGTTTTATTAACAGTTCTCGCATCAAGAGGGAGTTCCCATTGTGGCTCAGTGGTTAACGAATTCGACTAGGAACCATGAGGTTGCGGGTTCGATCCCTAGCATCACTCAGTGGGTTAAGGATCCAGTGTTGCCGTGAGCTGTGGTGTAGGTCGCAAATGCGGCTCGGATCTGGCATTGCTGTGGCTGTGGCGTAGACTGGCGGCTACAGCTCTGATTCAACCCCTAGCCTGGGAACCTCCATATGCCGCTAGTATAGCCCTAAAAAAAAAAAAAGCCCTAGTTCTCACATCTTGTGAAAAACTTGAAATGTGAATTTCAAAAAAAAGAAATTAAAACCACAGATTGTATGCTAATTAAAATGGGCCAGATTGATAGCTGATAAGGTAAAGGATCCACGTTCAGTGATTTTCCACCATATTTACTTCATTGTGTTTAGAACTGGGAACACTGGTTTCAGGAGAAAGAGGGAAAGCTGTGATCCCACGCTTGCTCACACTCTGCTGGGCTGATCCACCCCTTTAACCACTGACCATCCCTGCCAGCATGTCCGTCAGAGGGGCTGGGATGTGAGCGTGTCGATTTCACTTGACGCGGTGGGTGCTGGTGCCCGTTAAACACCCCGCTTCTTGGTTCCCCGCAGTTGTCGATGTGTACCAAGGCTGGTGTGGCCCCTGCAAGCCCGTGGTGAGCCTCTTTCAGAAGATGAGGATCGAGGCCGGCCTGGACCTTCTGCATTTTGCATTAGTAAGAATCTCTCTCAGCAGAATGTTGCACCACATGGTTGAAAATGAAAAATTCAAAAACAGGAACAGAAAGTTGGAGGGGCCCTTTTCACATCATTGTGGGTTTTTTGCTGATACCAGTTTCTCTAGAGAGGAGAATTCCTCCCACGGCACCTCGCGACACTCCCTGTGGGTGTGGGCTGCTCCTGATGCCGGGCCGGGGAAGGCAGGAGGTGATCCAAGGTCAAAGCTCCGTCTTGGCTCCTGGACACCATGAACCCTGATGTCACTTCCAGAGCACAGGGCTAAAGATGTCTGTCCTCTGGTCTCTAAAGGGGAACTTTCAGCAAATGTTTACTTGGGTCTGTGCATGAAACAGGAATCAATTCCAGCAAAGTGTGCGCAGGAGTTGCTAATGGGGAGCCATCTGGCGCACAGGACTTGACTGGACCCCGGGGGGCGGAGCTCGAGGACCTTCCCCTGTCATTGGCACTTGGCGCAGATGGAGCAGATGTGGGGTGTTAGCAGTGGAGCTCCCTTGGTCCGGAGCAGAAGAAACCATCATTTCTTCCTGATTTTATTCCTCAAAAAAGTGCACTGGCAACAATTTTTACCAAAATGATGACAACAGTTGTTAAGATTCTGTTTATTTATTTATTTTTGTCTTTTTAGGGCCACACCTGTGGCATATGGAGGTTCCCAGGCTAGGGGTTGAATTGGAGCTACAGCTGCTGGCCTACACCACAGCCATAGCAGCACAGGATCTGAGCTGCATCTATGACCTACACCACAGCTCACGGCAACACCGGATCCATAACCCCCTGAGCGAGGCCGGGGATGGAACCTGCATCCCCATGGATACTAGTGGGATTCATTTCCACTGCGCCTCAAAGGGAACTCTAAGATTCTATTTAGATTAGATGGAGCAGTGTAAGAGCAAGCCAGGGCTGCACCTGGGGAGGGTGGTCACTGTGTCTGTGATATGTTAAGGTGTGTGTGTGCATGTGTGTGGTGTGTGTTATGTGTAATGTATGCGTGTGGTGTACGTGATGTGTAGATGTGTATGTGTTAGGTGGGGTGTGTGTGTGTGACGTATGTATATGTGTGTGCATTTATGGATGTGTGTGTGTCATATGCAATGTACGTGCGTGGCATGTGGAAGTGGTGTGTGTCATGTGTATGTATTTTGTGGTGTGTGTTGTGCATAATGGATGTCGAATACATGTACATGTGATGAAGTGTGTTTGTGGTATGGAAGTGTGAGAGTGAGTGTGTGTGTCTGTGTGGGTGTGTGGTATGGTATTTGTGGTGTGTGTGTGTGTGTGTGTGTGTGTGTGTGTGTATTGTCCCTTGCAGTTCTCCACCACCCTGCCCCTGCGCCCGTGGTGCCCCAGGGCCCTGCTGACAGCTCGTTTCCTTTAGGCAGAGGCAGATTGTCTTGATGTCCTTGAAAAATACCGAGGGAGGTGCGAGCCCACCTTTCTGTTTTATGCAGTAAGTACGTCTTCAGTCTGGAACTACCCTATGGCTGCACATGAGTCAGCTAGACGCCTCTCACTGGCATTAATTCTCGCCGGGAGTCACCGAGAGGCCTCACTGATCCAAGTCGGTTATGCTGTTTTCTCCCTGACTCTATTTATGGTTTTGTCCTTAATCATGGCCACGCAGGCGGGCCCAGGAGGTGACTGGGGACAGAGACGGAGGGACACGGCTCAAGGGTAAGGCTCCACAAACCAGGGAAAGAGTAGGACCCACTCAGAGGCAGGTGCTCCTGGCCCGTGAACACTCTTGACTGAGTGCACTGCGGAGAGCCCCACACTCTGCTCCGCAGAAGGGACCTCTCAGCAAACACGAACACCCCTTCACAGGGCAGACAACATGTGCGTTCACTTCCTCTTAATGGTAAAATGTGAAGATATGTTGATGCAAAGTCAGAGATGAGAGAGTTGATTGACTGACAGCCAAGTGGTTCAGCATTTGAAAGACCATCCAGCCGCCTTTGGTTGTGACATCCACGCTGGCCTCCAGGCTCCCCCCACCCCGGGCTCGCTGCCTCACACATGGCTTCCTGGGTTTAGGTCACCTGCCCCTCCTGGACCTGGTCCAGCCCCTCACTGCACAGTCAGGGAAACTGGGGTCTGCCCACCGGGGCCAGGGTTGTTTTGCCTGGAAACCTTCCAGCTCCTGCCCTCAGCACAGCTGGTAGTACAAGCTGGAAGCTTAAGATAAAACATATTTGAGCTTCCACTCTCAGGTACTGCAGGAACCCGGTGGGGGAGCGGGGAGCGGGAAGCGTTGAGATGCGCATGCCCCCAGCCTAACCCGCATCGGAGCCAGAATCACAGAACTGGATCATTCCCCCAGTGATTTGCCTGCTTGAGCCCAGAGTTTGCAGGATTAAAGCATGAGCTATAGCCAGCTGTGTGGTGGCTCGTCACAGTCACATGGTGGTGGCCTCTGAGGCACGGTGGAAAGGGAAGGAGGACCCAGTGCGTGATGCGAATGTCTACAAGTGATTTGTGAAAAAGTAAAAGCAGGAGAATCTGGTTCATCGGGAAGAACACCTCCACCAAGAAGTCCTCCCTGACCACCCCCGAGAGAGCGGGGAATTGATCCCTGCCTCCAATCCCAAATACCCCTATAAAAGCAACGGGCTTATTCTGTTGTCATTGTTTCTCTGACGCAACCCCCTCTCTCCCCACTCACTGAGAATGGTGACTATGTCTTTTCATGTACCGTGTTTAGATTCTTGGCCTCTGTCTTGGTGTTTGGCATAGTCAGTGATCGGTTGAGAGTTGTTGGCTGAAGAAGTTGAGAAGAGGCCACACTTAGTCATCCACAACCCACTGCATCCCGGTGCTCCCCTGATAACATGCCCTCCACTGCCCTGGAGGAAGTTTTGAAGGGAGGAGCCTGAGTAGGAGGCAGAGAAGTGACTGGAGGCTTTGGGCCTGGGGTCCGCGGACCCTAACCTTGGGCACAGTCCTCACAAAGCTCTCGGACACTCGCTGTCTCTGGAAAGAGGTTGATACCATGAGGTCTGAGCAGCTCCCCTGTGCTGTATTCTAGGGAGGAGAGCTGGTGGCGGTGGTTAGAGGAGCGAATGCCCCACTGCTACAGAAAACCATTCGAGACCAGCTGGAGGCTGAGAAGAGGGTGCTGGCTGAAGGTGGAGAACGGAGGGTGGTAAGCGGCCAGCTCACAAGAGGCTCCCAGGCCAGGCCAGCACGTTCCCCCACTGCCCCACCAATGTTCTCACTGTCTGAGGAAGCCTGCACTAAATGACTGCCCTGGCTGCGGGTCCCCCGAGGGCTTGGCAGGGCCCACTAGGAAGCCTTCTTTGAAAAAGTCATTGGAGTTCCTGTCGTGGCGCAGTGGTTGACGAATCCGACTAGGAACCCTGAGGTTGCGGGTTCGACCCCTGGCCTTGCTCAGTGGGTTAAGAATCTGGCGTTGCCGTGAGCTGTGGTGTAGGTCGCAGATGCGGCTCGGATCCTGCGTTGCTGTGGCTGCAGCATAGGCCAGTGGCTACAGCTCCGATTAGACCCCTAGCCTGGGAACCTCCACATGCCGCGGGTGCGGCCCTAAAATGACAAAAGGCAAAAAAAAAAGAAAGAAAGAAAGAAAGAAAAAGTTATTCCCTCCATCTGGAACAGTGTTAATGGCTTTTATCCATTTCCCTTTTATCTTCACTTCATCTCTTTTTGCTTTTTTAGGGTCGCACCTGTGGCATATGGAGGTTCCCAGGCTAGCGGTTGAATCAGAGCTGTAGCCACTAGCCTACGTCACAGCCACAACAATGCCAGATCCGAGCCGCATCTGTGACCTACACCACAGTTCACAGGACGGATCCTCGACCCACTGAGCAAGGCCAGGGATCAAACCCTTGTCCTCATGGATCCTAGTTGGGTTCATTACCGCTGAGCCACAAACAGAAACTCCCTCCACTTCATCTCTTAAAAGGGGCTTCTGGCACCCTGACAATGAATTCAGAAATGATTTCAGAGGGGTAAGCAGCCAGCTCACAAGAGGCTCCCAGGCCAGGCCAGCAAGTTCCCTCACCGCCCCACCAATGTCCTCACTCTATGAGGAATTCCGGCAATGAATCCAGAAATGAAAATAAGGTTATGAAACCAGTAGTGGAAAGGAGGAGTCGGCCTCGGAGTAAAATCTCTCCCTGTGACCCGCCCTCTTCTCGCATTCCTGAGTTTTACTTGTGAATCCTAGAGGGTTCATTTCTTTCATTAGAAATTAAGCTCTGAGAGTTCCTGCTGTGGTGCAGTGCATTAAGGATCTGACTGCAGCAGCTCGGGTCGCTGCAGAGGCAAGAGTTTGTTCCCTGGCCTGGGAACTTCCGTATGCTGTGGGTGCGGTCAAAAATAAATAAATAAATAAAGGAAATTAAGCATTAAGCTCTCTCATTACCATGAAAGACAGGACCAGCACCGCTTGTGATCTGGGTAAATTATTTCCACAACACAGACAGTAACTTTTTTTCACAAATAATTGGCAGCCTTTGAAAACTGACACATCTTAGGTGAAAAGTATTTCCCGGTGCTCTGAGCAGCTGTCAAATGAGCCTGACATTGTTCTGTGTTCTGTTCAGGTTTTCACATTCAATTCCAAATAGCAAAGCCCTGTTTTTGTAGTTGGGTTAGAATCAAATCATATCCCCCCGCGAAAACTGGTCATTTTTCCCCAAGAAAGAAAAATCTCAAATGCTTGTGACCCTCTGTAGATAAATGGTCTCTCTCTCTTTACTACTTCCCTTCAAAGTGTAGTCAACGGCTTACTGTTTTGTTTTTGTTTGTTTTGCCTTTTCTAGGGCCACACCCGCGGCATATGGAGGTTCCCAGGCTAGGGGCCTAACAGGAGCTGTAGCTGCCGGCCTTCGCCACAGCCACAGCAACGCGGGATCAGAGCCGCGTCTGCAACCTACACCACAGCTCAGGGCAACGCCGGATCCTTAGCCCACTGAGCAAGGCCAGGGATCGAACCCACAACCTCATGGTTCCTAGTTGGATTTACTAATCACTGAGCCACCACAGGAACTCCCAACGGCTTACTGTTAATTGCATTTCAACCCTTTCTTTGTGTTCTGGCCAACTCTCTTTTCCATCTTTCTTTTTCCTTAGTTTCTACTTGAAGCTCGTGCAAACAGAGCTTAAGATCAGCATGGGTTTCCTTGTCTTCAAAGGCTCTCACCCCCCCACCATCGACCAGCTACACAAAAGGATCTTAAGTTTCCAAGACTAAAAATCTTGACCCTCTTCTTTCGCTCTGCATTTGTGACCTTTTACTTTTTTGGGCCTCTGCCGGTGTTTGAAGGTCTCTGTGGAACTGTAATTAGCTAACTACTTTCTGTCCGTGACCAACTTGTACTAGATTAAAGACGAGGCTCTGTCTGATGAAGAGGAATGCTTTTCCCACGGAAAGGATGATGGCGACAACGAGGACGTGGGTGAGTACAGAACCAAAGAGCAAGGCAAAGGGGCAGAGCAGACTCAGACTTGAAAGGTTTTTTAAAAATGTCTAAGTAAGCAGTTTACTGAGCAATCTGAATTCTGGGAAGCGAACCCATAAAATGCTTTGTCTCCAATCACCTGCCTTCCAACAAACTGTGTCAAGTCTCCCTCTTGCCCTTTAATGGCATCTGGGGCACCTTTCACAAATTTCTGATCATGTTCAAATATAACAAGTGTGACTTTCATGGCAATTACCGGGCATCAGAGAAGACTCCCTTAATAAAACGGAGGGTAGTGATGCTGAACGGTAGAGTAAGACTACCAGTGTGTCCTGAGCCCTTGTTTGAGCTAAAGAGTTTGAGTTTGTTTCTTGCACCTTTTTTCTGAAGGGCTAGAAGGTCAGCTGTACTGAACCCCTCCCCGCCCCACAGCCCCACACCCTCTTCCCCTTATGGCCCAAGTATCAACTCACCGGGTTCACGCTCCTGAGCATTGCCGTTATTCCTGAACCTTTAATATGAGAAGAGCACCTTGACCTGACAGTGTGGAGAGAAACCAGAGGTTAGAGAGGCCGTTGCTGGCAAGGTGGCTCTTGGTGGTCCCCAAGACACTAGGGGAAACGGGGATTCAGCTCAGCAACGAGCTGGAGAGAGCAGGAAGTTCTGATCCCTGCCTGAGAGAGGCTACTTATTCATGTGGATGATGAGGGCTTCTGAGTTTGATTCTAATGTGGGAAGAGGCACAGTTCAGGAGGGCAATAAACTTCAAGTGTGAAAAGAAAATCAGGCTTCTGCAGGAAACGTTTGTCGTCTCCTTTTGGAATGACCTCCTCTTTCCTCCCTCCCCCGTTATTTCCAAGCAAATCAAGTCTCTCTACCTAGGAAACTATGCAAAAGCTGGCTCTTGCCCTTAGCCTTCCTGAACCTGGGCCACACTCCTCGGGGCACCCTCTCCTTGGCCACTGCCCACCTGCTGCTCACCGCGGGCTCCAGTGACCTTCTTTGTGCCAAATCCAATGGCAAGTTTCCAGTCACAGCCTCTGGCATCCTCTGTGGGCTTGGCTGATGTCCACAGCATCTTCCTACTCAAAACCCTCCTCTCGTCCAGTGCCTGAGATCTCTTTTTTGTTCTCCTTCCTCTCTGCAGCCTCACCTTCCTTGGCTTCTTTTCTTTACTTGCTTTTTTTTTTTCTTTTTTGTCTTTTTAGGGCTGCACCTGCAGCATATGGAGGTTCCCAGGCTAGGGGTTGAATAGGAGCTATAGCCGCGGGTCTACACCACAGCCACAGCAATGCAGGATACGAGCTGCGTCTGCAACCTACACCACAGCTCACGGCAACGCCGGATCCTTAACCCACTGAGCAAGGCCAGGGATCAAATCTACATCCTCATGGATGCTAGTCAGACTCGTTTCCACTGATCCATGATGGGAAACTCCCCTTGGCCTCTTTTCTTTTACTCCCTTTTCAGGCTGGAGTTCTTGGGGCCCCTGCTCTGAGGTAATAGGTCAATTTATAAGGGAATTTATTGTAAGAGTCCCTTAAATTCTAAGTGTTCGTAGGATGTTAGCAATAGTGCTCACAGAAAGATTGGCTACTCAAAATGATTCACACCTTTGCAGCTCACGTTTTGAGATTTTCAGAGTCGGATGCCCTCTTCGAAAGCCGATATGGTCATATTTCATTGCAACACAACTGATGTAAAAGTTGAGAAGAGAAAGCAGGCCATGTGGGATACAGTCTGTAGAGCGAGTAGGTAGCTTGCCAAGGCCAAGTCCATGCAAACAAGAATCTTGACAGGGACGGACTCCCATGCAGACACAGGGTCTGTCTGAGCAGCAGACCGCGGCCACATGGCACCTCGCTCGTCGCCACAGCTGCTTGGACCTAAGGACACCGCCAAAGGACAGCCAGCCAGCAGACTGGCCAGTGAGCTATGACTGGAGCCCAGGCTCCAAACGACGAGCCGGCCAGTTCTCAGGAGAATGTGAACGGGGTCAGAGGAGACTGAAGGTGCGGTTTGGTAGAACGTGCTGGCCCCAGGCAGTCACAAATGGTCGACAGCAGTTAGAGAAAGTGACAGGAAGGGACAAGAGCGGCCCAACCTGCATTGCCTCTGCTCCAGCTCGGCCTCCATCCTGGGCTGACTCTTTCCAATGTTTCTGGGTTTTCCTTCCCGAGTCGTCTTTGATCTCCTTCCCCATCTTTGTTCCCTCTTCCATCCCCCTGACCCTCCCTCCCAGACTCCTGTCCCTTGCATGTCTCGGTACCTTGCAGCCAGGCTGAGGTTGGGGTCTAGAACCAGACCCCTGCACCCAGTAGAGTCCAGGTCTGTAGGAGCCCAGCCAAGAGGCCAGGGGATGGAGGCCTGGGGGTGGGGGGCTGTGCGCGGGGCTGCATGGTCCTGCAGAGGGCCTCCCAAGAGCCTCCTGTGAGCCCAGCATCTGAGCACCAGCCCTGCTTGTTGCAGAGTCCTCAGAGAAGGCCTGCACCTTGGCAATCATTAAACCGGACGCCGTGGTCCATGGAAAAACCGACGAGATTATCATGAAGGTAAGAGAGACAACACTTACCTTTCAGACTACCCTCATGTCTGGTCTGGTGGAAAACCAGGGGTGCGGCATCGGCATCATGGAGCAGCATCCTGGGGCTGCTAAGGCATTTTAATTAAAATTGCATTTAAGTAAATTAAAAATTTTAAATCAAATCGGGACAGATATGGTGAGGATGAAGGTCGCCCCTGCTTTTAATGTGGACTTTTGTATCATCTTTTACTTTCAACACATTGAAATGTGAATTTGGGCTTGCTTTACCCTTTCAGAATATATATACATATATATATAGTGTGTGTGTGTGTGTGTGTTTTTTTTTTTTCCTACAGATCCAGGAAGCTGGGTTTGACATTTTAGCAAATGAAGAGAGAACCATGACAGAAGCAGAAATACGACTCTTCTACCAACACAGAGCTGGAGAGGTTGGCACTTCTGCTTCCATTTGTCCAACACACTCCCATTTCTTTCCTTTTTTCCACCGTGTTTATAGATTGCTATGTGTTTGGGAGAGAAGAGAGTATTATGACCAACAAGAGTATGAACAGCCAACTGGGCCGTGAACTTGCTCTCAGAATAACCATTACAGGCTGCATCAGGGGAAAGCTCTTGGGTTAGCAAGGATGAGAGCTTGACTCTAACTTAAGTAATGAAATATGGAATTCATTGGTGGGTTACTCCCTGACTCCCAGCACTGAAGAAAAGAGAGTGGAAGGGGTTGAGTAAGAGATGTGGGGAGAAGAACCAAGACAGCTGTAGGGATTTCAGGAGCAAAACCCCATGGAGAGTCAGTTCAGGTGCCGCCGCTGGGTGACGCAGATCCAACTGCTTTCCATCAGCCTCTGCTTCCGACTCATCCACTCGGGAGAGAGGGTCTAGCTGACCCAGCTGGAACAGTGAGGGGTGTGTGGGGAGGGGTGGACAGGCACTGTGGCGTCAGCCTGGCTAGGGCCAAGTGCAAATGGAAAGGGCAGCTCCGCCAGGGAGGCCTGAGTACGGCCACTTGAGCAAGGGGGAAGGGCTGCAAGGCACTGAAAATAAGTCTCAACTGAGTCCCACCCCCGGGTGATACAACACCCACATGATTTCCATTTATGGGGTCTTCTAAATGCCCCTGCCTAACTTATAATAATCTCATGTTCAGTCTAAAATCAGTCAACTGAAAGACTCATCTTCCTGCCTTTAATTTCTTCTTTTCTGTTTTTTTTGTTTTTTGTTTTTTGTCCTTTTAGGGCCACACCTGTGGCATATGGAGGTTCCCAGGCTAGGGGTCTAATCGGAGCTGTAGCCGCCGGCCCACACCACAGCCACGGCAATGCCAGATTCGAGCTGCATCTGCGACCTACACCACAGCTCATGGCAACTCCAGATCCTTAACCCACTGAGCAAGGCCAGGGATCGAACCTGCAACCTCATGGTCCTAGTCAGATTCGTTTCCACTGTGCCACGACCAGGAACTCCACTGCCTTTAACTTCTATCTGGGTTCTCTGAGTGTGACCGGGCATACCTTCCCTGGGGCCCTCCACAGGCTTGCTGGCTGGTGGCAACGCCCCTCCCCTCCCCCATCCTGTGGGTGGGCTGGGCCCTTGGACACTCCGCAGGCCCTGGCTCACTGCTTTCCTTCCTTGTGCTAGGAGGCGTTTGAGAAGCTGGTACACCACATGTGCAGTGGACCAAGCCACCTCCTGATCCTCACCAGGACTGAGGGCACTGAGGACGTGGTCACTGCCTGGCAAACCCTCATGGGGCCCTGTGACCCCGATGTGGCAAGGAGGGAGCAGCCTGACAGGTGATGTCACTAGCTGTGGTCCTTTCATCCAACTCAAGAACTGCAGCCAAGGAAGCTGGGAACACTGCCTGAGGTTCAGCACAGAATCAGAGATCACACAGAAAGTTCTCTGACAGCCATCAAGTTCCCTCTTTATACATCTGAGGAGTCCCTGACCTTTCTGTTATGTATCTGAGGAGACCTTGACCTCCTCCCACTCTGATCAAGACCCCAGCCCTTCACTGGGTGCCTCCTTGCCCCTTCCTCCTTCTTCCGAAGGCTGCTGCTTGAACCGATCCTGCCTGTTCTCTCTGCAGCCAGAGGGTCCGGTGGTGTGTCCCAGAGCCACCTGCAACACTTGCCCAGGAAATACAGCTTCCAGGGCCCCACCTAGGCCTGCCAATACAGAGACTCTGGGTGGGGACTAGGAATCTGTACTCTAGACCCACCTCCCCTACCACCCGCAACCCCTACCCAAGGTCCTGAAGGGTCTGATGTCCCTAGAGTCTGAGCACCCTGCTCTGTGCACCACACTAGGCTGCCTTGGTCTGCTCCCTCACCCCAGGTGAATATTTAGCACCACCAATGCCAAATCCACCGTGTCTTGCCTTTGAAGCCGAGAGAAGCCTAGCTAACAGGAAAGAAAATAGCAAGAGGGAGTTCCCGTTGTGGCTCAGTGAGTTAAGAACCTGACCAGTATACAAAAGGATGTGGGTTCGATCCATGGCTTTGCTCAGTGGGTTAAGGATCCGGAGTTGCCATGAGCTGTGGCCTAGGTCACAGAGCCGACCCGGATCCCACATGAGGCCAGCAGCTGTAGCTCTAATTTGACCCCTATCCTGGGAACTTCCATATGCCGCAGGTGCAGCCCGAAAAAGAGACAAAAAAGAAAAAAGAAATTAGCAAGAGACTAAGAAACCGCAGTTGTACCTTGTAGTTGTAGGGGGCTGGGAACATTCACAATGGCTCAAGGTTGAGATCTTAGGTTTTCTGGGCCCCAGTTCTCCTCTGAAAAATGTAGGTATGAGCACCTATCATGGGACGCTGTAGAGTGTTGTGGTTAAGGGTATAGACTTGAGAATCTCTCTTCTTCCTCTTGTTAGCTGTATGACCTTGGGTCATCCATGCTTTAATCCCTCTGTGTCTCTACTTCCTCATCTGAAAATGGGAACTATAATAGGATAGGACCTGCCTCAGATTAAGTAGGCATACACACACACACACACACACACACACATCTGGGGAGTCCCTGACCTCTCTGTTATGTATTTGCTTCAGAGAGAGAAAGAGAGAGAGCGTGCACTTAGAACACTGATATACAGGAAGTCTTAGCAATATTATCTTAGTGGACCTTGGAGGGATTAACTATGCCAATGTGTGCCAAGCCCTTGGCGCTAGCCTAGCCCCTGGTAGTAACGGTAACAAAAATGGCAGCTCCTGGGCTCGCACCGTGACTCATGTCTATTTATTTATTTTATTTTTTGTCTTTTCTAGGGCCGCACCCAAGGCATATGGAGGTTCCCAGACTAGAGGTCTAATCGGAGCTACAGCTGCCTGCCTACACCACAGCCACGGAGGATCCGAACCACATCTGTGACCTACACCACAGGTCCCGGCAACGGTGGATCTTTAACCCACTGAGCAAGGCCAGGGATCGAACCCACAACCTCATGGCTCCTGGTCGGACTTGTTAACCACTGAGCCACGATGGGAACTCCCAACTCAGGTCTATTTAGACTGAGGATCAGGACAATCTCTCTCAGAGAGCTGTCCCGCAAATGAAGTGAGATCCGGCACGTAAAGCACCCAGCAATGTGCCCATAACACCTCCTTGGCTCCTGGCATCCTTGCTGTTGTTCTTGGCATTTCCAGCAAAGAAAGCCATGTCACAGAAACGCCAGCTGCTGACTGGAAGCCAGTGGCCACGTTGCCAGAGAGCAAAACATTTCTTTTCAAATGAAATAACTGTTCCTTGTACATTTTGCATGTTCCCAGTCTCCGCGCTCACTATGGCACAGAAATGCCCTATAATGCGGTCCACGGAAGCCGGGACTGGGAAGACGCCCACCGGGAACTGGCACTGCTCTTCCCCAGTTTTAAGTTTTCAGACGAGGTTCCGGAAGCCCCTCTGGGTAAGTCATGCAGGCAGATGCGGTCTGTATGAAATCCGCAGTGGGGGTGTGTGCGGAGCCAAAGTAACTGTGTAGGAACCAAGTCCTCCAATAAGGAAGGACGGCTGGGAAAACGGGCTGTTACAGACCTTTAGCCCCAGTCTGGCTCTGTTTTCAGAGTATGGGTTGCATTTTAATATCTCATTACGTTTTTTGCTGCATCTTTACTTTGGAGCCATACTCATGTTGCAAAGAAACCACAGGGGGAAATGTAACCGACTTTCTGGAAGCCAGCTTCCAAGGCAGAAGCCAGATGTCACTCCCTGACCTCCTCTGCGCTCTGCGCACCCGCTGAACCCTTGGTGGGGTCTGCGACAAGCGGAGGGTTACACAGAAGGGCTGTGACTCTCCTATCACTCACCCCCTACTTTTGGGAAAAGCATGCTGGGTTCCTTCCCCCGGCCCCCCAATCTGGGTGAGAAACCCACAGGGCTCAGGGCACGTGACTTACCTCCTTCACAAGCGGAAGAACCAGGCCTGGCCTGTGCTTCTCCTGTGGCTGGGTTGCAGGTCGCTGGTTTGAGCCTGAGATGAGGCGGAAGGGCCCAGGGCCTGAATGTCCTGGGGAAAGCAAAGGACGTGAGGGTGGAGTTCGGGGGGAGAGGGTTGCCTGCAGCTCTGAAAGGGTAATAACCCCTGTGTGCCTCATTGCTTGGGTTTTAACCAACATATTGACCTGAATGTTTGATACGTGCATATGGTCTCGAGACTTGAATCCAGCCACAAAAGATCGGGTGGCCCGAGGGCAAGGTAAGGACGGGAGCTGACCCCTGCTGGCCCTCCGTCTAATCCCCACGCTGCCAATGCCAGCTGAGGGACAAGCTGGGAGTGCTATGGAGTTTAGGGAGTTAAGAGATCCTGGGAAAGGTGGCTCTGCACGGATCAGAGCCCCAAGTCTGCATGGCTAGGTGCGTGCGGTGGTTCTCCAAACCCATTTCCTCGTGGAAGAACGCTCACTCTGTTGCGGGTAGCACTGCCAGGGCCAGCTGTCCTCTGGGGACCTGCCCTCAGGGAGAGCCCAGGACGCATTTCCCTATGTAACAGGGACACGGGATATATTCATCCTTTTAGGAGGTGACTCGGGGCTGGGTCTGGGGAAGCAGGAGAGCAAACTGGCTGGGGAACACTCAAGGGGCCACTGAAGAGAGTGCTGGGAGATCAAGAGCCTGACTTCCTAGCCTCAGATGAAAATGAGCAAAGGGAACAATCCCGGAAGGGTCTGAACCCACACCACATCTGGGATACGTGCACAGCTCCCTGCAGGCATGGCCTTGAAGCAGCCTTGTTGGGGTGCTGTGTTCTGCCCATTTGTCTGATGTGTGTGTCCTGCCTTCTTGGTTGTCAGGAGCAAAGAGCGATTTTTCTGGGCACTGGAGACAACCCTGGGTTTGAATCCTGGCTCCACTGTGTATTAGCTCAATAGCTTCAGGAAAGTTCTTACCTTTTTTGGAGCTCATCTCTTCATCTGTGGAAACGGAGATAACGAGAGACCCGTTAGAGCCCCATAATCGTCTTCTTCAGAGGGCTCTCTTGAAGATTAAAGGAGACAAAGCCTGTGAAGTTCTCAGCCTGGAGCCTGATAGACATTAAGGGCTCAATAAATGTTACTTCCTCTCTTCTTTCCTAGCCCTTGACACACCTATTAGGACCTCTCTTTGCGCTCTGTGCACCCCGACCCGACTTCATGGTCTGTGATATAGTTCAATCCCCATTCTGCTGCTCTTCTGTGGACAGTGCGTGGGGTGGAGGAGCCGGGCAGGGCCTTCGCGGAAGTCCTATAGCGCGGCTGTCCTCCCACAGGCCACCAGGCTTAGGAGTGGAGGCCCCCGTGAGGCGCTGTGCTTCCCCAAGGACATAGACGAGGTGGCTGTGCTGCTCTGCTAGAACCCGTGACCCCGGTGAGGCCACAAGAGGAAGTGTCAGCGCCCCCATATCTGCTGCACAGAAGGAAACCTCCAGAACCGAAACTTCCTCTTTTGAGCACCGATGCTCTTTTGGTTTAGCTATCTTTCATGAATAAAAATAACAGTGTCCACTTTCCTGCCTTATTAAAACATACAAATATGGAGCAGGTACTATTTTTTTTTTGACTATCTCTGGGATTTTAGAAAATAAATGGACATCAGTTACTGAACTCTGCTGTATTACGGTGTCATCTCGGGATACTGAGTTAGAGAGGGCAGTGTTTCCCCAGTAATAAATCTACTTTCTGCGTGAAACAATTTTACAGCTGAACTTGGTAACAATGAACCTGAAAACAGCGCAACAAGATTGGATATGACACACTTCAGGATTGATATGTCAGTTTTAAATCTTCATCCTGTCACTCCAGCCCACGCAGACATGATTTTGGAGAAGCAGCAGACATGATTTTGGAGAAGCATGATTTTGGTGATGGCTTGAAGCGAGATCCGAATTCTCTGCCTAGGAATTGAAACTGGGCAGCCTGGATGAAAACCAGGAATCCTAACCACCAGACCAGCTGGAAGCAGAATTGCCCTGATTCTTGCCCCCGTTGAAAGCAAATGTTTCAAGGAGGCAAAGGCTGTAAAACCAGGTATAAAGTTTATTGTTAGAAATACAGTACAACATGTGAAACAGCAGAGAAATACAGAGTATTAGTCTATTTAGCTAAGGCAGAAGTAAAGCAGTAATACACACCCAAAGGAGAAGGGACGGCGGGGGTGTCCCCCTGAATGAGAAGCGCAACAGAGAGGTGATTTAAATTACTTATATAGGACAGTTCTTCAGGGTCTTTGTCTTCCTTTGGCCAATTAACCTGTTTTATCTTTCACACCTGGCCAGATCTAGGGCCCCTCCCCTGATTTGCATGTGCATCTTTTGGCCAAGATGGATTTCAAAGCAGAGCATGGCAGGAAGGTTATCCAGACTTACTATGGCCTGGCAGCCCTGCCCTTTGTGACCCAGAGGGGCTCTCTGTGCCTCTGTAGCTGGGATCTCCCTGATCCTTTGTTCTGCCCAAGCAGGGGTCAGCCCTCTTCTGATGCTATCACCATTGTTTGACAACTTCACAGAGACAAATACCAGTTATCTGCCTTGTGCCTATTGTTATTTCTGTGTTGTAGTATAGATAGGTGGCTGGTTGTAACGTCTATCATAGAGTCCACCGATCGCCTGCCTCAGGAAGTGTAAATACGAGGCTAGTTGCAGTTGTCTATCTGGTCAGTCCCGGAATATGCCAGACTCGTCACCTGTGGTTTTCCATGAACCAGGGCATGTTCAGAATGCACTGGTAACTAGGGTTCATCTAACCTTCTTGGTTTCTGATTTTTGCTAAAGCCTAATTTTAAAACCTGGGAGCTCCTAGTGGTGGCTCCAGCTTGCACTGAACTGTCTGGTTTAGCGGTCCCTCCATGGGACACTAAGGTTGCCAGCAAAAAGCAACTATTATTACTCCTGTCAATAGTAACACGCCGGCTACTCCCCCTTGCCAGTTTGCTCTTGGGTTTATTCATAAATTCACTGAGTCCAGAATAACTCTCTCGTCTCTAACTGAAGAAAAGTCTGTGTTCTTCTATAGCACGAGGCAAATGCCTGAGATTTCCTTCTCATCTGCTGGTTTCTTCCAGGGGGCTTCAAGCTTATGACTAGAAGACGCTCTTTAAATGGGCAGTTAGCCCCCAGAAGGCTGTTCTTTACTGCGTTTCTCTCTCCACCAGCCCGCAGCACGGGGCCCTCCGTGCTGGCACTGGGGACAGCAGGGCGAGTCAGGCTGCAGAAGGTGGGGACCAAGGCCTGTGACACTGGGTGGGTGGCTCCATTTCCCTTGACCTTGTGTCGCTTCCGGATGGACCTGCTCCCCGTTGGGCTCAGCAGCATCCGTTCAGGCCCCTGAGAGAAACAATGTAGACTCACTGGAGGCCTCTCTGCCAGAGTCTGTCAGGAATGTTGACTCCACTGTTCCAGATCCCCGAACACCCTGCCCATCACAGGTTGTGCTCCTCCCCTTGTGAGTGGCCTCAAGAGGGCCACCCAGCCTGTGCCCACCTCAGAGCTGGCACGAGAGCCCTCTGCCTGGGCTTTCGCAGCACAGGTGTGGTGTGGCTCTGAATGGGCTGCTTGGGGCACACGGCTCACAGCTACCTCATCTCCCCAGAAGCTGGGGAGCCAGGCGTCCATCACCGGGGAGATGAGAGGTGAGGACGGAGGGACCAAGGCCACTGAAAGCAAGGGAAAGAGGAGTTCCCGTCATGGCTCAGTGGTTAACGAATTCGACTAGGAACCATGAGGATGTGGGTTCGATCCCTGGCCTTGCTCAGTGGGTTAAGGATCCGGTGTTGCGGTGAGCTGTGGTGTAGGTCGCAGACACGGCTTGGATCCCACGTTGCTGTGGCTTTGGCAAAGGCCGGCAGCTACAGCTCTTGTTAGACCCCTAGCCTGGGAACCTCCATATGCTGCGGGTGTGGCCCTAGATGAGGCAAAAAGACAAAAAAAAAAAAAAAGAAAGAAAGGGAAAGAAAAGAGTAGGTGCAGAACCTAGTGTGTGTGGGTGTGGGTGTGGTGTGGTGATGTGTGCTGGCGTCTGTGATGATCTGGCAGCCTTTCAGGAAATGGCTGGGAGTGGCAGGGCTGGGACAGGGAGAGCAGGAGGCACACAGGTGATAGGGCCAGGGTGGGAGGCCTGATGGCACACCCCTTCCTTCTACTACATGGTAGGGCACATTACTTTTTCCGAGTCCAGAACGTTCCTGGTAGAAGGAATGGGAGTGGGGCATAGGAGGAGAGAAGGCTCCTGAGAGTGGCTGAAATGTCTGCCCACCGTCTAAAGATGGACCTCCCTGGCAGAGATCCTGGGCCTGCAGGATGGGTGCTGTTTTAGGGGTTAAGTAAGGCTTCTCAGCTTCTGGGTGTGAGCGCGTGTCAGGGTGGAGGGCAGGCTCAGTCCCATGAAGTCAGGGAGGGGCTCCTTCCTAAGGACGGGCCCTGGCCCTCCACTCAGCGGGAGGGTGTCTGGCAGACCAAGACCAGGAGCCAGGGCTGCAGGGGTAGAGGGAGGAAGGTGACTGCATGAGCCACCATGGAGCCTGGGGGTGGGGTGGGGGCTTCCCTCAGCCTTCCCTGCAGCCAGGTCATGGATCAGCCCTTCTTTAACGTTGGGAATGGACGCATGCCTCCCTACCCAGCAATCAGGGAAGGTCAGTGCCGAGGGGCAGGACTGGGGCAGCACCAGCCCCTACCGCAGGTGGCAAGGTGCTAGACCTCTGTCGGCTCTCCATCAGCATCTGGGGTCGGTCCCTCTTTCCCAGGCCTTACTTCCAAGTTGCCCTGTGGCAGGAGAATCCCTCCCCTGCCAGCTACCTCACCATCTTCCCTCTACGCTCAAAGGCAAGCATCCTTGGCCTTCTCTCTGGTTCCAGTGAGGTCAAGAGGCAGGCAGCGCCCCCCTGCTTTTCAGAGATGAGAAAAAGAGGGTAGTCCACGGTGCGTGTGCACAGGGCGCCTGTGCACTGTGCTAGTCATGTGCCAAGCTCTGGGCCGGAGGCCAGTGGATGGTGGAGCAGTGACTTGCATAAGGAGGATGGGAGAGGACACAACGTTGGGGAGGGGGTGAGTCCTGATGGCTGGGAGTGGCCGCCTGTAAAGACCAGGAAGAGGGAACCCCAGAGCGCTGCAGAGGACCCGGGAGCCGGAGCTCCCCTAGGGTGCTGGTCCCCGCTCTGGGATGCAAAGTCGCTTCCCAGCCCCTCACTCACCAAGAATCACAAGTTCCAAAAGTCAGTGCACATCGTCTTCTAATGTTTCCTAACGTTCCAGATATTTGGAAAAGAGACTCCTTTTTAGAAGTTGCCATGATTTTTTTTTCTTGGCTTTTATTAGCATGTGTTAAAATCATATTATCCAAACACTACCAGAAGAACATGTACTGTTCTACATAAAGTGCTTAAGGAAAAAAAATGCAACTTATTAAACTGGACATTCTTTTCTAGTTCATAAATTTGGGGTTACAATCAGGGCACAAAAGGAGAAACAGAATGCAGTGTTAAAGAGAGCGAGAAGCTTAGTTGAGAACTTGGGTGGAGACACAAGACCACGTCCACTCCTCCCCTCTCCTTGCTGACTGAACACTGCACCTGCCTAAAGCAGCAAACAGCTTTGTTTTAATAAATACATTTTCCTTCATTCAAATCAGAGAAGTTAATTATAGTAAAGCACTTTTCCTTTGACCATCTGTTTATAGCCACAGGCAAGATTTATCCACAGAGTTTTGAGCGTGAAAGTGTTATTTCATTGGGCTTTCAGCTTTCTAATGCTATCTAGTAGGTTCAAGATTGTCTCAGCAATTCATTATTGGTTTATTTATATTTACCTGGAACTTTAAAACACCAATTCTATAGTGTTTTGTGTTACAAATGCCAACCAAGGATATTTTCGCAGTACTAGAGACGTCAAGGCATGAGCCTGAATAAGGCTTTTCCTCCAATACACTCCATTTCCTTTAAACTCTCTTCTGCACATTAGCACTCTGATGGCTGCATAAAACCCAAGTCCCTGTTGTGACATTTTTAAATCGGTAACGTTCTGGAAAAATGACAACTTGGAAATCTCTGTGTTTTGAATCTTGGGTGGTCATGTTGAGAACAGAAAAGAATTGCATTCAATACATTTTTAAAACATTCATTTGCAATCAAACATATTTAAATCTTCCAAAGAAGGAGCACGTTGGTTGACGGGGTGGCTGCACCTCAAACAGCCCTGTCAGGAGTGGCTGGCAGGCTTGGGAGCCTCTTGGGGGCAAGCTTCTGAGCCACAGACCTCGCTTCCTGGCTGCAATGCCTTTGAACTTCTTCTAGCAAAAGGAAAAGGAAGGCCAGTTGTACCTTCAAACAGTCAAGACCAACCTCATCGAGTTCACCTTGAAGCTGACCCAGAAGTCGGAGCAGGTGCCAAGCTAAGGACGGCTGAAAGGCTAAGCAGTACTGGCTGGAAAAGCCGGTCATCTTCGGTCGCCCTGGGAAGACCCCATTCCCTTCTCTCAAACTCCAGTGCTTTGGGCTTCATGCAGGAAAAGATCTTAGCCGCATCTCTTACTAAAATTTCCATCTCATTTTACAAAATGAGACACTGAATGGCGGTCCTGAGTGACAAGTATATGGAATTTGCTGAGTATCGCCAAGAGAAAAAGAGCTTTTAAACTAGTCTGTCCTTTGCTTCTTCCTACAGAAGCGTCCGTAGAACATTCTTTAGTTTCACAGTGATATATGCTGTTTCAGGAAGCACAAGGTGATCGGAATTTGTTTCCAGGAAGTGATGACCTACTTTAGTTGGAGCAGAAGGTTCCATGACTGGTTCTAAATCCTGCCATGTACTGGTACACCAGTGACAGGACTCAGGGCAGCTGGGAGGCTCCTGGTGCCCAGTTCTTGTCAAGCGTAGCCCACCACAGCCATGGCTGGGCTTTCACTATCAGTAGTTATATTTCCCTTTGATGTTTCAAAAAAATCTATAAGGTGTATCTGTCGCCTCTCTCCACTCCACCCTGTTCTTCTGAATTAGAAGCCTGAGAGCTTACTGAATTAGGCTGAAAAGAGGCTCGGTACCTGCTGATATTGACGGCAGTAAGATGCTAGCTTACTATTTTGCACAGCACCATATTTCATGCCTGTTATTCAGGCCAACTATAGCCAACCTTTTCTTTTTTTTCATTTTCTCAGTTTTTTTTCCTTTTTTTTGGCTTTTGTTTTTTATAAAGAAAATCTATGTAAGTTGAGGTTCAGAAATGCATATATTTTTTACTTACAAATATTCATCTGACCAAAATTCAACATAACCTTTATGGAACACTTAACAATTGTTTTTAAAATAACATTTCATTCAAACTGTATATAATTCAGTAAAGTTTTTTTTATACAGCAAGCAATGCTTAAACCCTGGAAAATCTGTAGAAAAGAGATTTTCACACAAAATAAGAAAAGAAAACTTTGAGGTATCACACGCACACACACACACGCACCCATTCATTCTGACCCACGTGCACACAGGCACACACGCACCTGTGTGCACAGACACACATCCCTTCTCACTCACAAAGTGGCTGCAGCATAGGCAAAAAATTGTAGGTCCAAAGGAAAATAATTGATTGTTCTAATAAAGAGTCCAGGTAGCTCAGAAAGGAACAGAACAAAACACAATAGTCCTCTGAGGAAATTACTACCTCAAAAAAATGTTCTCAAGATGAATTTGAGATCTAAGCCTACCAAATTGCTTTTGCAAAACAGCTCCCTGCAGTCCAAGGTGACTTGTGCAAATAGAAGGAATCAAATGAGGCTAGTTCCTGTACTTCCTTTAACAAGGATGTGGATGCTCACAGGTGCCCAGGGTGCGCCCATCACGCCAGGTACTGCTGCAGCGCCATCTTTGCCCTGGAATCACAAAGTTCCTGTTAGCCGTCACCTCAGACGTGCAACAAAGGCCAAAAACCCATGGTTCAAAAAGGGCAGACAGGAGAGTCTAAAAAGGTAGATGCCCAAAGGGAACAGGAGTGAGCCCGGCCGGGCACCTGCCGTGAGCGGCAGAGACCTGTGGTTGGCACAGACTTCAAACCCACGCTGGCTCCATTCCTCATCCTGTGGTCCTGGCCTTGTCCTTACAGCTGCTGCAACCCAGGGACATTCTAGAGTTTTCCTCTGTCACTGGCAGAGAGCTACAATGGATATGGAATTCCTGAATTTCTCCTATGCCATGCAGGTTTTATCTAGTAACTGGGGAGGACACTCAGGGGTCTAGGAAGCTAAGAAAAACTAACCCATGGAAAGGAAGGTAGGTGCAGGTTACAAGGCCAAAAGCTCATGCGGTAAGGCTCATGGTTCAAAGGCCTCAAAACTGAGGAAGGGAGGTTACAGGTTTATGCCATTCCTCTCATCGTGCCCAGTGACCCTGACCAGTGTGGGATGTGGGGTGTTATGGTGACTGGGGAAGAAGGTAGCTAACTGGAGAGGGAAAGGTGTGACGTGGGCAGTGACTTAAGCTATGCTGATCCTCGTAAAAGTGCCTTCCTTTGAGCTGGGTCTCAGAAGGCCTCTTTTACTCTCCCATCACAAGCTTGGTAAAGCTGAGGGAGAGGCTGCAATTGTGGAAGTTAGAAGTTTTAGCAGTGGTCTCCCTCCTAAGTTATGGAAAGAAAAGCCTAAAATTTTCCATACTGCTATTAGCTCAAGAGACTATACCAAAGCAGACTGGGCATGCAATAAGCTGGACTCCAGGGCAGTTTCTTTGGTGTAGTAATGGCCACAATCTACACTTTTATTTCATTTTTGGCCACCTGGTGGCATATGGAGTTCAGGACACAGACTGAACCTGCGTCCGAGGGCTCCCAAGATGCTACCAATCCCATTGCGCCACAGTGAGAATTTCCATGATCTAGTTTAAAAGAGGTATGCTAAGAGCTCTTCTTGAAATTATTTAAGACTCTATAAAGATAGCTGCAAATAGTCCAATCCACCAGAACAGAAAGCTCCAGGGGTTCCTGTTGTGGCTCAGTGGTAACGATCCAATTAGTATCCACGGGGACATGGGTTCGAACCCTGGCCTCACTCAGTGGGTTGAGGACCCAACATTGCCTCAAGCTGCGGCACAGGTCACAGATGCGGCTCAGATCCTGTTTTGCTGTGGCGTAGGCTGGCAGCTGCAGCTCTGAATCAACCCCTAGCCTTGGAACTTCCAAATGCTGTAGGTGTGGCCCTAAAAAGACCAAAAAAAAAAGAAGACCAAAAGCTCCAAACAGACTGCACCAAGTTATGGAGATGGTTCCTAATAGCTCCTCATTTGTAAGCATTTGAAAGTCAAAGGATCACAAAGTCTTAAAGACAGAAAGAAAGTGGGGTTCCCACTGTGGCCGGACTACTTCAGGATATGGGTTTGATCTCTGGCCTCACTCAGTGGGTAAGGATCCAGTGTTGCTGTGAGCGGCAGTGGTCGCAGACGAGGCTCAGATCTGGTGTGGCTGTGACTGTGGCGTAGGCCAGCAGCTGCAGCTCCCAACTGGACCCCAAGTCTGAGAACTTCCATATGCGTTAGGTGCGGCCCTAAAAAGCCAAAAAAAAAAAAAAAAAACAAAAAAACCAAAACCAAAAAAACAAACCACCAGAAAGAACCTGTGTCGTCTTTAGGTAACGGACGTTTTTGTGCCATAACACTGGTCGAAATTCCACATTACTCTTTAAAATTGCCAATTTAAACTGCCAATCAGACCTCAAAGACTGTACCCTCAGCACCTTTCTGCTGTCCATTAATATCTAAGGGGTCTTTCAGATGGATGGTTTTGCAGGCACGGTCACCTTTCCTTAAATGGACTTACGTCAGACCTTGATTCTTTTAAGAACTGCTGAAAATGTATGTGCCATACAAATTTGGGGAAACAGTACCAGACTGGTCTAAGCAAGGGAGGCCAGGACTTAGATCTATCCCACTTCATGCTGGTGAGGCCTCTCTCAGCATCCCAGAGATGACTTTAAACAGAGCTATTTTAATTTCCTAACAAACACAAGAAAAAACCCAGTAACAGCCTAGCTCTTGGCCAGAAGAGATGGGCTTTGGAATCCATCATCTAAGCTGGAGCTGGTACTACTGCTGTGGACACATAGGTGGAGGGTCTGGTCCTGAAGGTACAGCTCAAACCCAGCCTGCAGCATGGGGCAGGGCTTGACATGCCTTTGATGGGACACTCATCTGAGCAGCAGCCTTGGGGTGCAGCTATTCAGGGGTCTGACTTCTTTCACCCACTGGATG
The DNA here is from genome assembly GCA_004024745.2 of Catagonus wagneri. NCBI lineage: Eukaryota > Metazoa > Chordata > Mammalia > Artiodactyla > Tayassuidae > Catagonus > Catagonus wagneri. Next base: position 6,117,647 of record PVHT021183691.1, on the reverse strand, counting down.
GCAAGCTTCAGGAAGGTAGGGGCCCAGCTCTGTGCGCTCCAATCTGGCCCAGCCATTCACTCCAGAAGCAATTACCAGGTAGGTGCCTCCTCCCTTCCATGAGGCAGATAAGTAAGCTGACGGCCATGACACGGAGTGATGTGTCCCAGGGGAGCTACAGGAGCACAGAAGGGCTCCCTAGCAAAGGCTGGCATAGGGTGCAGAGTGTATCAAGCAAGACTTCTGGTGGAAGTGATGACTTGATCTGAGTTTTGAAGGACAAATGGCCATTGTCCAGGCCTCCTCTGCCCTTGCTTTCAGGACAACTATGCGCCTAGGTCTCTGCCTGTCTCACTGGTTGCTCCTTTTGCTGGTCCGTTTTCATTGTCTCCTAAATGTTGCAGGTGTGGGGGTGGGGGGAGTGTCCCAGAGGATGGTCCTTAGCCCTCTGGTTCTCACCTTTTCTTCTCCCTAGGTGATTTCACCCAGCTCCATGGCTTTACATACCGCCCCAATTTCTATCTTCAGCCCCATTCTCCTGAGTCCCTTGGATATCTAAGAGCATCCAGAAGTTGATGCCAAACAAGAACACTTGATCCTCCCTGCTCCCACCCGCTTCTCTTTGCTACCATCTTGGTAAATGACCATCTTGGTAAACCCTCTATCCAGCTGCTCGGGATAAAATTCTAGGCATTTCCCTCTCCTCTCTTTAACATCCTACATTGAAAGCAGAAGCATATCTTGTTGGCTCTGCCTTTAGACTAAATCCTGCATCCAACCACTTCTCAGTACCAACCCCCCTCCCGCCGCCAACCGGCATCTCTCACCCGACACAACCGCAGCAGCCTTCGGCTGGTCTCCCTGCTTCCATTCCTGCCCTACAACAGACCCCTCTCCACACGGCCACCAGAGTCACCTTCTAAAAATTCAGATGGGATACTGTCTCTTCTGTCCAACACTCTCCAGTGACTTCCTATGAAATTCTGAGTACAATCCAAAGTCCTTGCTACAGCCCACGGGGCTCTGCCGTTGCTCCCACTGCCTCCCCGAGTCCTCTTATCATCCTCCCCCTTGGTTTTCTCCAGCCCCACTGGTCTCCCTGCTCTTTTCTGAACTTTCAAGCTCACTCCTGCCTCAGGGCCTTGAGCTTACTGTCCCCCAGCCCGGAGTACTATTCTTCAGAACACCTGCCTGGCAGACTCCCATTTCACCCAGGTCTTTGATCAAATGTCACATCCTCAGAGAGGCCTTTTCTCTCTAGTCTATCTGACAAGAAGCTTCCTTACACTCCATTCCCTCATTTATTTTCCTTTGCAGTGCCTCTCATTACTTGCTATAGGTCCATTCAATCACTGTCTTCTAGACCAGAATGTAAGTTCCATGAGGGCAAGGACTCTATTAATTTTATTCACCATTATATCTCTAATGTCTTAAACAATGCCTGGAAGAGGTCAGTATTAAAAAAATTTTTTTTTAAATGAATGGGGATTTAGAGGAGAGGGGACTGGGATGGCAAATCAGATAGAACAGAACATGTAAATGCGTGGAGGTGTGATGCTCTAAGACGGCAGGTATGGCTGGAGCATAGGGTAGACACAGCCAGGGGGAGCATGAGGAAGGCTGGCCAGACCACGAAGCGCTCTGAGTCCTGCTTAACAGTCTGGAGGACGAAAGTGAGCTAAAAGGTGAAGGCTGTGTGATAAGAAGTGTACAGAGCCAGGAAAAACAATGCTGGCTCTCTTGAGGTTAGAGGGCTGACGGTGACTCTCGCCTCTCCTGGTAAACAGTGAGCTCTTTGAAGACAAGGACTCCTCGGTGGTCACTGCATCATGGGCCGGGCATGGCACAAGGCAGGCAGTGAGGCTCTGAGCTAATGAAGGTCTTCATTTCTGCTCTTCAGGAGGCCATGTGCATTTCTAGTCTGATGATCAAGGGACTGTAAAGGAATGGCCTCTACATCCTGTCCAGATTCCCACACGCTCAAGTCAATTCGGAGTTAAGATGAGAATCTTTAATAATTATCTCTTATTCAAATGTTACATGGTTGGCTCATAGATTGTTAAAAAGGGAATCCACGAATTTGAGTCTGGCCATGTGACTTACTAAGCAATTGAAACCCTCTCATAAAAGAATCCAATGTACCCCAAGCAAGGGTACTTTGATACTCACTTGTCACAAAGGTTTGAATCTGGTGACTGACTGAGTTTGTGTAGAATATCTACGATGCCCATGTCTCGTAATTTATCCTGGCGTTCCTGTGAACCTGAGAGATGAAAGCTAACAGGTTACTGGGACCATGACCCAGGCGCTTACTCTCCTTGATGCAAGACCAACACCCGGAGCCTTCGCCAGATGGAGATGAAGGTGAAGGAGTCAGTGTTCTTCACCCCCTTCCCTCACTCCCCCCAGAGTAGCCGGATCCCCTCCTGCTTGGATTCTCCAAGAGTGCTTTAACTGGTCTCTCTGCCTCTTGACCCACCCAGGGTTCTGCTGCTTCACTAATCTCTCCATGGACCACAGGGTGGAGGTCAGCGTCTTCAGCCTGGCACTCTGCCAACAAGCCCCATCTTCACCACTTCTTTCTGACATACTTATCCTGGCTCCTCCTCTTCCAAACAGGTCTTGTTTTCCCCCTTCCGGGTCTCCGCCACCTTCCCCCGACCTCCCAGCCCTTTCTGTTGTCTCCCTGTCTCCAGACCGCTGTGTTCATCTTCCAGCCAGACTAGGACCTTTGTGAAGACATATTTCCCTGGCACCCAGGCCTGTAGATTGAATTCAGTTTTTCCTCCTTGCACCTTGTTCTGGACACAGTGCTAAGGAGGGTAATCCTCCCGGACTCTTTCCTCCCCATTGAGGAGCCCACAGTGACTCACCTCCTCGAGACCTAGTGAGCCAGAAGCTCAGGGGTGGAGAAAGCTGCATTTTACAAAGTTCCCCAGGTGATTCTCATGTAGCCAACCCAGCATTGACACCCACTGCACTCCTGCCTCTGTTCACTACGTGGGCTGGACGCTGGAATCAAGTGGGGAATTTTAAAAAAACACCTATGCCTGGAGTCCATCCTCAGAGATTCTGATTTAATTGGCTGGTGCAAAAGTCCCTGGGGTAACTAATACCAGTCAAGGTGCGGGCAGCTATAGAGACCTCCTTAGACTGGCCGCTTCCCTGAGCACCGTGTGTAGTTCTACTTCTCACCAACGCGCCCTCTCCTCCATTATGCTTACCTGCCTGGAGGCCTTCTGTGTGCTTCCCCCGCACACTATGAAAGAACAATCCTCCTGCCCGCCCTCAGCTCTCATCTTCAAGTGCATCTCACCTCCTCAGCTCTCTCAGGGCAAGGACTGTCCCTTACAGTGCTGACTCCAACTCGGGGGCTCAGGGTTAACCAAGCCCACGGATTCTCATATCAAAGAGGCTTGGATGGAGGATTGGGGCCCAACAACCAGGATTTCAGGGCCAGCTGACGCCTCTCCTGCATGAGGCCTTCCTTCCCATAGTTCTCTCCAGACCATCTCACCAATCTCTTACCTTCCTCTTCATTCCATATGAGGTTTGATATACAAAACATAGCGGCGAGCTGCAATTTGACGTGTGAATGACCCTATTTGAAGCAGAAAAATAAAAAAAAAAATGGAGGTGATCTCATTTGAGGTTAATTTTTGTAACATACTACACACATTCCAACAGCCTAAAAGTTTGAAGTGGGGACCTCAAACCCAAGTGTGTTGAGGGGCCACAAAGTTAGTGCTAATGGGTGAACAGGCTGGGCTAAAGAAAGCACGGTGAGAAAGCTGGCTCATGGAGGAGTGAAACCTTGCCAATGACATTCACACTCAAAATGCAGAAACCCTCTGGCTGGCCAAACAAAATACCTCTAGGGCCACAGGTGCAGCCTGCAATTCATCACTCAACTCATAGACACAGAAACACTGGCACATGACAACTGTCTACAGTTGACTTTAACTCTAACATTAGGAAATATTCAGGTCACTAGAGCAAGACCACCCAGTACTCGTTGCTCCCACCAGCAGGAAGTAGTTACAGAAGAGAGAACCACCGCCCTAATCCCATATAACAGAAGGCTGGAAAGATAGATTCCCAGAGGGACGGTGACAGAACCCCTCCACCCCTACCCCTGGAACGCGGCTGTTCAAGCTAGGCAGTGAGAAACAGTGGCCTGCGGAAAGCAAGTGACTGTGTAGATTAACCACCTACAAAGATTAACTGCCCTCTGTCGGGGGGTCAACTCCCTCCCCCTTCCCTGGCCAGCCCCTACTCCTTTTCTTTTTTCTTTTTTTCTTTTTTTTGCTTTTTATTTTTAGAGTGGCAGCCACGGCACATGCACAGGAAGTTACCAGGCTAGGGGTTGAATCTGAGCTACACCTGCCTACGCCACAGCCAGAGCAATATGGGATCCGAGCTGCATCTGCAACCTACACCACAGTTCATGGCAACGTCCGATCCTTAACCCACTGAGGGAGGCCAGGGATCTAACCTGCATCCTCATGGATACTAGTTGGGTCCATAATCGTTGAGCCACAACAGGAACTCTCTCCCTCCCACTGTTCCCACCACGAATCCTTTACAAGCTTAACGTCTCCTAGCAGTCGGTACCGGTGCCATCCATCTCAGATGCCTGAATAAATCTCTTTATTGACCGGGCCTTGCTTGGTCCTCCCTCAGCAAACCTAACATTAATGGACGTGCATTTAGTGTTCACCTCTTTGACTACTAATTATCTGATTAAAATTACTCTTATTTCTATAGGAATATCACAATACTGCTTTTAGGGAGCCTCCTATCCTTTTTTAAAAATTTTTATTAAGGTATAACTGATTTACAATGTTGTGCCAATTTCTGCAGTATGTTACTTCTGAAACATACTTCTTGTTTATTTGTCTTTAGGTACTGGAAGTATAACCATTTTTGCTAAGGTTATTATTTATCCATATAGAGGGCTTTCTCCTAAGTGAAAGAGAGCCACCTGGTAAAACAGTCTTTATAGATGCTTTCCTTATTGGTCAATTAAAAAAGAAAGTTCCCAGGACATTGAAATAACTAATGCGTATCTGGGGAAATACCACGGCACAATCTGCTTAACAGTTTCCTGAAGGCTGAGGCAGACTCGTCTCGCTAGGCAGAACTGTATCTCAACCAAGCAGAGACAAAGAAAAGGATGTGGCTTTCCTCATTAGAGGCCCATAGTTGGTGACTCTTCTTCCCTCCTACCTGCCAAGACTTTTAAAGAGCTGTCCAGTTGGGGCTCCATTAAGAAAACAGAACAAAACCTATCATCTGCTCCCAGCACCTGGCCATCAATGCGTATTTGTTGAATAAGTGAACTTATTTCTAGTACAACAAACAGTAAGTATTTCCTACATGTAAGTTCATTCATCATCCACTCAATTAATATTCTTTGAGGAAACAAATTGCTGTGATAGAGAAAGCTGGACGGTAGAGAGGTGAAACAAACAGAAAAGATCTCTTTGAAGGAAGCAATATTTATGCAGATATTTAAGCATAAAGAATAGGAAAGTACCAGCTGTACAAAGAGCAAGAGGTGCCAAGAGGAAGGAAAAGTTTCTGAGAAGGTTTGAAATAAGAAGAAACTGTATAGCTTGTACCTATTGAGAAGGAGAAATAGAGTAACGTTAGCTCAGAGGAGGCATGGCTAAATTGTGGGCCCTGTAGGCCAGAGGAAGGACTGACTGTATTCTGAGTCGACAGGAAGCCCTGAAGGATTTAAGCAGTGGAGGGACAAGATATGATTTAAAGGAGTTTCCTGGTGGCTCAGCAGTTCGAGGATAAGGCATTGTCACTGCTGTGGTGTGGTTCATCCCTAGCCCGGGAACTTCTACATGCCATGGACACAACCCTGCCCTCCACCCCCGAAAAGACACGATTTACATTTTTAGAAGATCACCAGGCTAAAGGGACTGGAATGACAGTGCAGAGGTGTCCAGGAGGCAATCAGGCATGAGAGGCCATGGCTAGGACTAGGGTGAGGGCCAGGGTGACAGAAAGAAGTTAACAGCATGCAGGACAGCTCTGGAGGAAGGGATAACAAGACCTACTGATAAACTGGATTCATGAAGTTAGAGAGCTGGGAAAATTGAGATTGACTCCTGGGTGGGAGCGACGGGGTAGAGGGCAGAGCCACTGTACTGAGACGGAAAAGGTCGGGGGCGAACAGGGGAGCAAAAGTTAAGTTTAGGGGAGATATTTAAGAACTTGTTTTTAAACATCAACTTCAAGAAGCTTCAGAAAGCCACAGGGAGATGCTGAGAAGGCAGGAGGATATAGGAGTCTGGAGCTCAGAAGAGAGGTCTAGGCTGGAGGTACACCCTCCATGGGACCCTCGGACCTTGCTCCCCTACCCACTACCTCCCGCTACGAAAAGAACCAGCATGTGTAAAGCTGTAGATACCATCAGAGAAGTCTGCTGTCACAGCTTCTGAAGGCCAGTAACCATTACTGTGCTTGTGTTTTTTACTGCTTGACACCATGAAAGTGTAAGTACTATAATGCTTAATCTATTTATCAAAACTGACTACTGAACCAGAGACTAGGAACTGAAAAAAAAAAAAAAAAAAAAGAATAGAGATGACAGTAAAAGCCATGGGAGTTGATGAGACCCCCCCCCCCTCAAACCAGTGGTTCTCAACTCTGGCTATATTAAGAACCACCTGGGGGGGTAGGAGTTCCCGTCGTGGCGCAGTGGTTAACGAATCCGACTAGGAACCATGAGGTTGCGGGTTCGATCCCTGCCCTTGCTCAGTGGGTTAACGATCCGGCGTTGCCGTGAGCTGTGGTGTAGGTTGCAGATGCGGCTCGGATCCTGCGTTGCTGTGGCTGCGGCGCAGGCCAGTGGCTACAGCTCCGATTAGACCCCTA
>PVHT021183691.1:5924898-6109774 GCA_004024745.2 Catagonus wagneri | reverse complement strand
AAAAAAAAAAAAAAAATGCTGAGGCCCAGGCCCAGAACTATAAAATCAGAATTTGAGGAAGAAAGGGGCAAGGGAAGTCTGTAAAAGCTCCTTAGGAGATGCCTGCCGTGTGTAACAAAGGTCTCAGGGCAACATGTGTGAAAGCAAATACAAGGGTCCGGGGCTAAGCAGAGAGGCATAATGTCATGGAAGCCAAGAGCAAAGAACGTTTCCAGGAGGAGGAAACAGCTGTGCTGAAGTTTGCTCTGAGGTAAGATGAGAACAGTATCCTTTGGATTTGGTATCACGGAGTTCACTGGTGACATTAACCAGAAGAGTTTCAGTTGAGCAATGGGGATGGAGGCCAGATGAAGTGCACTAGAGAGAATTCAGAGGTGAGGAAGGAGACAGCACGTGCAAAAGATGCTCTGAAGACCAGAGACAGGTGTACCTCAGTGGGTATGAGGAGTCAAGAGAAATCTCTAAAAGATGACAGAGATACCATGTGGCTCTGGCATGGGACAGATAAGGGAGTTTCTGGATGAAGCAATACTGTTTTCACTCAACAGCTACTTACTGAGCACACACCAAAGGCCGGGCACCGTACAAGGTGATGGATACACAACTGTGCACAGAACTGACGGTCCTCGCCCTCAGGGAGTCCACACTCAGTAGCTACACAAACAAACAACTGCATGTTGTAACAACTGGGCTAAGTGCTCTGAAGGGAACAGGATGCAGTAATGAAGAATAACTCACAGAGAAAAGAGCGCACGAGGAAGTGTCAGTTGGGCTGAGATCTGAGAGGGGAGAAGGCACCCCGTGAAGGAGCAGGGGAAAAAGTGCTCCAGCAGAGGAGCCAGCGTGTGTGAAGGCCCGGAGGTAGGAAAGAACACGCGCGGCCTCTCTGAGGAACGGAGAGGTCAGTGCAGTGAACGAAGGGAGGAGGGGAGCAGAGGAGTTGGGGGCACAGATGAGTAGGTCATGTAGGACTTCACAGGCTATCAAAATGGAGGGATGGATTTTATTCGAGGTGTAATCGCGAGCCACTGAAGGAGTCTGGCTTCTACTTGCTTAAAAAAAACAAAAGGTGAGGTCACTGCTAAGAGTGATGAGGGACAGAGAAGGTGAGCTTTAAAGAATGAAGAGAAGGTAAGAACCTCTTCTTATGGAGAATGGAGGCACCAGCTCGCTGGGGAATCATGAGGGGGCACCAGGCAGTACTGAGTGCCAAAGGTTCTGTGAAGGTGAATTTAACATGAAAACTGTCAGCCCGTCTGAGCCTTTCTCTGCAGTTAACGCTGACATGCAGGCAAAGAGACGGCAGGTTCATTCACTGTTAGGGTTCTGCTAGGAGACACCGACAGAATGAAAAGAGGACAGATGTTTGATTTCTAGATTTTGGCAGTGGGCAGTTTCTGGTGATGGCGAGGTCCAGGGTATGGCCACGGCAGTAGGTGGCTGAGGTTGTAAGTCGGCAGTAGATTGTGATTGAAAGCAAAGTGATCAAAGAATCTCTGGTGCCAGAGATACCAGAGGCCAGAGGGTTCATGCACAGAGGACTGAAGCTCTGAGAGGGAAGACGGGGAATCGGGGCGCTGAGAGAAGGTCAAGAGCCCAAGCCTCGCTGTGTAAGCGGAGGCAATCAGAGGACAAGGTGGGGCGGGGGTGGAGGGGGGTAAGGCCACCACATGGCACAAGTTTCACGGGAATCTGCTACAGAGGAGTCTATTCTTTGGTTACTCTCTGCCCAGTCTCTTCTGAGCTAACAGTGCCACAGTCCCTGCTTCTAACGTGCAGCCAGTGTAGAGCCGTGAAAGGGACAAAGGCCTACCATGTAATACTTGATTTTCTGCAGGATGTCATCATTGGTCATGATAAGTTCTTTTGCCGTTGTCCCGTCTGCTATGTTGGCTAGGATGCACAGTGTCTGGAAAAGAACAAAGGGCCAGCCATCAGGAAAGCTCTGAAGTCTCCAGACTCAAGCTCACTAAAGAACTTGGGCAATTTCCCACTTCAAATCATAGAGTCTCACAGGTTCTACTCTGAACGCCCTAATTTCTTATCTCCTAACATCTGCCAACAAAAGTAACCACATCTGAGGAAAGTCCACCTCAGCTAAAAGAGAACCTAAGTGCTTTGGTGGCTTCTTTCTGGGCATAAGCCTTCACTGCTGAGCAAAGGCAGCAACAGTTCACGCTATCACATAAATCAAAGGGAAATTTCATTTGTTATTATTTTCTTAAAGATTTCATTTTTAAGAGAAGCTCTTGCTTTAAGAGCTTTCTTGGAGTTCCCGTCGTGGCGCAGAGGAAACGAATCCAACTAGGAACCATGAGGTTGCGGGTTCGATCCCTGGCCTTGCTCATTGGGTTAAGGATCTGGTGTTGCTGTGAGCTGCGGTGTAGCTCGCAGACAAGGCTCGGATCTGGCATTGCTGTGGCTGCGGCAGAGTCCGGCAGCTGTAGCTCCAATTCAAACCCTAGCCTGGGAATCTCCATATGCCGCGGGAGCAGCCCTAAAAGGACAAAAGACAAAAAAAAAAAAAAAAAAAAGAGAGAGAGAGAGAGAGAGCTTTCTCTTTCTTCAAAGAGGTAGTCTCTTTGGTGGAAGCCTCACAGGTGTCACAATGCCTCCTACCTCCCCCTTCAAATGCTACCTGCTTCGAAGCTCATGACCTTCTAGATTAAGACCTGGACCCTGTCCACTAGCTACATGCAATGAAGACCTCCTAACATTTTTGAACCCTACTGGAGGAACAGAAAAGGAAGCAAGATGTGTGAAGGAGCTCAGTCCAGGCTGGCGTAAAGTGGAAGCTGCAGGGAGCCTCTGCCAGTTGGCAGGACAGTCTATCTCGAGGACAATCAGCAAGAGATTGTTCCTTTCGGCTGTTACATTCTCACAGCCAGACCAGCAGGAGGCAAGGATTAAGGTAAAGGTGAAAGGACTGTGGCAGGGTACTGAGCCAGTGCCTGACCCAACCTTTCAACACACATCAGCCTAGAATGTGCGTGCACTCCACAGGCATGAGGGTGCGACAGGAATAGGACACACTCCTTAACTCTGAAGCCACCACACAAGCATATCTCACTGTTGTGTAACTGAGGTAAAAACGCTAAGAAAGCAGAACTGCATTTGTGTGATAACGCAAAGGTCAGGGAAGGCTTCCTGCGGAAGTGACACCAAGTCCAGGAGCACAGTAAGGATTCACTCAAAGAAAGTAAAGAGAGGTGGGGATGGGGCCTAAATTCTAATAATTTTCTCCAATTTTAACCTTTCTCTTTGCTAGACTTGAGCTAATTAAGCTTGCAGGTTATAGTTAATTGAGGAGAACGTCTTCTTACTACGGCCCAAACCCTCGGATATCTTAAAGGGTGTGTGGTTTTATTTTCCTTAGATTAACAACACTGCGGTAAGCAAACTGTTAGGGAGTGAGTCTTAAGGTCTGAACCAAAAACAGCTGCCTCTAGGATACAAGAAATACAGAAAATGCAATTTATGATCCAAGGCACTGGGGCACTATCATTCCAGGGTACTTAAGTCATGAGGAGGAAACCCTGATATGCCTCACAAGTGGGAGAGATGATCTGAGCAAGATGTCAGATTTTAAATGATCTGGTACATGGCAAGCCTATCAGAAGTCCTGGCATGCATAACACCCTTGAATTTCTCAGGACTGAGGGGACAGCAAGAGGGAGAAACAGGACTGGACTCTAACCACAGATAAGAATTTAGACTCACTTAGGGAAGCACTGCCCCCCTCTTACCACTAAGACGGTGGGTATAAGAGGAGATTTCAGAAAATAGTCTTTGGAACAGACTAGGTCGCAAGTTAGGCACGTGATTCCCCTTACTGGAGTTTTAGAATCTACCTATGCAACCTCAGGCTTGTCCAGCACGGCAGCAGAGGTCCATCTACTTTGAAGCCCACACACCCCTTCTGTAAATACTCTGATGGAGACAAGAAACCAAATCTCAAAGAGACTGATTAGTTTTTGGGCCAAGCCAATTTACCACGTGAGCTAGGGAGCAGAGACCACACACCCACACACCCACACACCCACACACCCACACACACACACACAGACACACACTCATGTGAACAACTAGAAATCAATGATATACAAACTGGCACATTATAGCCTGTGGGCCAAATATAACCCAATGCTTATTTTGGCAAATAAGGATTTATTGGAAGATATCTGTGTCTGCTTGCTTACGTACTGTCTATATCTGCTTTCTGGTTAGAACAGCACAGTTGAGAAGTTGCTATAGAGGCTGTATAGCCTGCAAAACTTAAAACATCTACCTTGCCCTTTGTAGAAACAGTTTGCCAACCCTTGAAATAAATAATAGAATAATAATAGGGAGGGGAAATCAATGAAACCAAAAGTTGCTTCTTGAAGATCAATAAAGTTGATGGACTGAACCAGGGAAAAAGGAATTACCAATATAAACAACAAAAGAGAGCTCACTGCAAAGAATACAATAGCCTTCAAAACATATGAGAATATTGTGAATAATTTTATGTTAATAAATTTGAAAACCTAGATGAAACAGACAAATTTCTGAAAAGATAATGTTAAAACTCAAAAAGAAAGAGATAACGTGAATAGTCCCACTTCAATAAAAGAAACTGAATTTGTAGCTAAACACCTTTCCACGAAAGGAACACCAAGTCTAGATGGCTCCACTGCTACACTCCATTAAAATCTGAGAAGGAAGATAAATTCTTCACAAATTTGCTTACAGAAAATTGAAGAAGAGAGAACATTTCCATCTTACTCCCTGAGGTAAGCATAACACAAATATCAAAAACAAAGGCTCAGATCTGGCATTGCTGTGGCTGCTGCAATATCATGAATATAGATGGGAAACATACCTCACCAAATTTCAGTAAATTGAATCCAACAACATATGTAAATGATAATACATAATAACATTTCAATATGGTATATCTATTTGTTTAGTTCTTAGATTTCTTTCACTACCAGTGTTTTGTAGCTTTCAGCTAACAGGTCCTACACATATTTTGAGTTTATATATAGTATTTCTTTTTCCATTTCTACTCATTCATGTTAATACATAAAAATACAGTTGAGTTCCCATACCATTTCAGAAGTAATAAACCAAATTAGTATCCATGAAGATGCAGGTTCCATCCCTGGCCTTGCTTAGTGGGTTAAGGATCCGGCATTGCCGTGAGCTGTGGTGTAGGTCGCAGACACAGCTTGGATCCCACGTTGCTGTGGCTGCGGCATAGGCCGGCAGTTGCAGCTCCGACTGGACCCCTAGCCTGGGAACTTCCATATGTCACAGGTGCAGCCATTAAAAAAAAAAAAGGAAAGAAAGAAAGAAAAAAGAAAAAATACAATTGATTCTTCTAACTTGTGGCCTTGGTTCACTCATTGTCTAGTCTTAGCTTCTTCTGAGTCCACGGCATTTTCTAAATAGACTTTCATGTTGTCTGGGGATAGTTTTATTCCTTCCTTTTCAATCTGTATGCCTTTTATTTCTTTTTCTTGCCTTATTGTGCTTGGTAGCAGTTTCAGTATGATGCTGAATAAGAGTGGTCAAAGAATGGAATGACCTGTCTTATTTCTGATCTAAAGGACAACGACAGATACATCTGCTATCATGATCATTTCATGGTATATACATATATCAGGTTATCACACTGCATGCTTAAGTTCATGTAGCTCATTGTATATCAATATATCTCAATAAAAAAAAGAAAAAGAGTAGTTCCCATTGTGTCACAGTAGAAACGAATCTGACTAGGAACCATGAGGTTGTAGGTTCGATCCCTGGCCTCGCTCATTGGGTTAAGGATCTGGTGTTGCCGTGAGCTGTGGTGTAGCTCGCAGACAAGGCTCAGATCTGGCATTGCTGTGGCTGCAGCAGAGTCCGGCAGCTGTAGCTCCAATTCAGTCCCTAGCCTGGGAACCTCCATATGCCGTGGGTGTGGCCCTAAAAAGCAAAAAACAAACAAACAAAAATTTATCTTTTGATGTTTTTGAGAAGAATTCAACTTCTAGCTGAAAACCAGACAGTTTGAGCCTCCCTATAATTGCCTACTTCTGGACCATCACCCAAATCTGTGTGAGAGAGTATCATCTGTGTCCTGCCAAAACAGACTACTGCTGTTGGGCTTTTCTTCTGCTCTCATCCAAATCCTACCTTACCTTACTACCTTGCTCAGTGTTCAAGTTAGTGCAGTTCTATCTAGATGAGCTGCTTTTACTGACAAATTTCTAAGCTCTCCAGGTAGAATAGTTTATTTTGAACACTGCATCTTTGTTTTTTTCGGGCCACACCCACGGCATATGGAAGTTTCCAGGCTAGGGGTCCAATCAGACCTACAGCGACTGGCCTAAACCACAGCCACAGTAACGCCAGGTCTGAGCCACATCTGGGACCTACAGCACAGCCCATGGCAATGCCAGATCCTGACCCACTGAGCAAGGCCAGGGATCGGACCCACATCCTCATGGATACCAGAACAGTTGGGTTTGTTTCTGCTGAGCCTTGACGGGAATTCCTGCATCTTCTTTATTTTGTGTTCCAGTAACAAATCTCATTCATCCTAATTTCAGTGATGCCTACAAGAACATAGTTTTCTATGTTAAATTTTTATCAAAAAACATAGTTGTTTATTACTGAAATTCAACAGAACTCAACTAAAATGTCCATCTTAAAACCACTTTGTCAAATCTATGACCTTTTTCACTCACAAATTTCACCACAGCTCCCAAATCCTACCACTCTTCTGAAGCCTGATGAATTACTCTAACTCAGGAACACAGAGGATAAGAAGCAAGGGCCCTGCAGGCAGACTCTGGGTCCAACTCTCCATGGATGACCTTGGGGAAGTGTCTTCCACACATGTAAGTGTACAGCTCAATGAACTGTGAAATGAACACACCCATGTAGCCAAAATTTCTGTCAGAAAGCTGAACACTACCATTACCTCAGATCTTGTGTTAAAAATTTAACCCAGCTTGCCGTATAGCACAAGGAACTGTATCTAGTCACTTGTGATGCAACATGGTGGAGGAAAATTTGAGAAAAAGAATGTGTGTGTGTGTGTGTGTGTGTGTGTGACTGACTAGATCACTTTGCTGTACAGTAGAAAACTGATAAAACACTATAAACCAACTACAATGGAAAAATAAAATTATTTAAAAAAATTTAACCCTGCAGGTGACTTTTCCTCTTAGGACAAAATAGGGAATATATACATTACAAATCCAATAATAAATCTCAGGAACTACAGAAAAATAATTCCCAAACTATCCCCCGATAAATGTATAACCTCTCTGTATTTTTGTGTCTACCCTAACTAGCCCTAATGAAACACAACAGAAAGTAGGGGTATGGGATAGAAATAACGAACAGGAATGCCTGTGGGTAAAGAAATAAAAAGTGGGGGGCATTCCCTTGTGGAGCAGTGGGTTGAGGATCTGACATTATCACTGCAGTGGCTCTGGTCATGTGGGTTCGATCCCTGGCCCAGGAACTAAAACATGCTGTGGGTGCGCATCCCCGAAAAAAAAGTAAAAAAAAAAAAAGTCTCCAGTATAAGGGATTATTTCATCAGGAAGTTGCAGGAATTTGAGTTCAGAGCATGGTGATACAGGGGGCTAGAAACAGTGAATCCTGGAGAAAAGATTCACTCTGGGAAGATCACAAGTGGCCATCCCTGTAGGGATGGATAGTGTATACACACAGTACATGACACAGAGGGTAAAAGTATAGACTGCTAAAGTGTTCTTCCATTTCAAGAGGAAGACTTCTTGAAGAGAATTTAAGGGGTGGCACAGGATCCTTCTCCTCAGATCTTTGTCTTTGCAGCACCTCTGATCTCAGCACCTTGTCTTTTGCTGACACATAGTTCAGGAGACTCCTACAACCTCTCTTTGTACTCATACTCAGAAGATATTCCTCAAAGAAAAAGGAAAAAAAAAAGAACACATACCTGCTCTTTGACCTCAATGTTATGCTCCCCTTCCAAAATAAGGGTGACAGCTTGCATAATTTGCTTTCCGTGGGTACTCATTATTTTGTCTATGTGCTGCAAAACAATGGAAAACCCACAATTACCATCTAGAGAACAAAGACAAAGACCATAGGAAAGAACAGAAGGCTTTCAAAAGTTTAACAATACAATACAAAACTGCTTCAAAGAGAACATCATGGCACATAGGACTTGATGCCAAAGAACAGTGTTTATAGCAATAACCTCTATTTATGGCACTTTGCAGATATTGTGCTTTTATTTTTCCCCTTAACAAACTGAAGGTCTGAGGCAACACCGTATCAAGCAAGTCTACTGGTAGCAATTTCCCAACAGTGTTATTATTATCATTATTTTCTTTTTAGGGCCGCACCCACAACATATGGAAGTTCCCAGGCTAGGGGTCGAATTGGAGCTACAGCTGCCAGCTTACACCACAGCCACAGCAACGCCAGATCCCCAACCCACTGAGTGAGGCCAGGGACCGAACCCGCATCCTCATGGATACTAGCTGGATTCGTTTCCACTGTGCCAGAAAAGGACCTCCCAACAGCATTATTTTTAAATTAAGGCATGTGCATTTTTTTTTTACACATAATCGCTATTCCATGCCTAATAGACTATACTATAGAGTAAACATAATTTTAATCTGTACTGGGAAACCAAAATACTGTGACTTGCTTTACTGCAGTGGTCTGGAATCAAACCTGCAATATCTCCAAGGTATGTCTGTATTATATATTATGAAGCCATATTTTGCCTTCAATTTTTTTTGTTGTTGATAACTTGAAGATGAAGATAGCATAGAGTTGGCCTGATAGAATACAGACCTGCAATCACTGAGGATCCTCAAGCCCAACGATATTATAAAATAAGGAAGCTAAAAAATGGATGGTGAAGGGGGAGAAGCCAGAGACAAGGAAAAGATGGTATAGATTTACTAATACTATCTTGGGGTACAAATGCACAGAGGAGACTCAGAAAACAAGTGAGGCACAGAAAAGGGTTTCTTTATCTGCCTGAAGGCCACCAACCCTGTTGCTCAGGGAACACTGAAGAACAACGAGGAAGACCCCCGGCAAGGCTCAGGCTCTCCTGATCCCACATATACCCATTGTCCTCCAAGCTGACAGTCAACGTAGGCAGGGTGGAGCGGTGTCTATGGAATATCACTGCGAAGGACCCTCTAAAGGGAAAGAAGCTGAAGCCCCAGATAAGGGATTTGGGCAAATGAGAAAAACAGCCCTGGCCAGCAAACCAAGTAAGAATAAAGCAACAAGTCAAGGCAGGCTCCCATCCAGCACAGAGGAACGAGAGGGAGACAGGACAGGAAGTGCACGAGTGGAGGGTCAGGCGGCTATGGTAAGCAGCTCCCAGAACACCTATGAAGGTGACGGGACTAAACACGAACTCCTGGCTTCTCTGGGAAGGGGTAGCATCTGAATCCCACTTCTGGGGAGATGTCGATGGCAGCAGAGAGGCAGGGCTGTAACACATATGCAGGGGTAGCTAAGCTGGAAACCTGAGTGATTTTACTTACAGGGCGCGTAGAGAGGAGATTTCTAAGAAGTCCCAATGTCTTCATCAGCACATTCAAATCTGAATCTGATAATAACCGGAAGAGCTGTTCAGTACTCAAGCTTCGTAAAATATCTGCTTTTATTTTTTGTTCAGCCTGAAATGCCATATTCTGAAAGGATTAAAAAGTTTCAAGAATCACGTCTATAACTTCTTTATAAAATTATATTTTAATAGTATTTCTGATAATTTTTAAGGTATAAACAACCTGCAGAAAATTCTAAGGATAAGTCACATCATTTTTCTGATTCCTGTTATCATCTATAATTCTGTCTGTCAAGAAAACTGTCACTCCTACATACACTCTTCTGTGAGAAAAATGACCACTGCCTGACACGGCATTTGCATGTCTAAAGATTTCTTAGATAAACACAAAATCTGCTATAACATTTTCAAAAACTCCATATATTTAAAAAAAACAAAATGGTTCATGCATTTCTCCCATCCTCACCCCCACCACTGGCAACCACCCCAATCTGTTCTCTGTATCTATGAGCTTGGTTACTTTTGAGAACATCCTGCTGGCTATCAGGTTGCTTTCTATGCAGGTTAATAACAAAATGGCTACTAACAACTATACTGTGCCATGCATTTTGAGAAAGATTTAAAGGAACTCCCTTGTTGTGCATGAAAATTGTAGTGGGTTTTGCTAACTTTACTGGCATGAGACACCTATTGTGCTCACAGTTCTATGCTAGGTGCTGATACGGTTGGGCCACATCACATTGGAAGCTCTTCAAGGGACAGGAGGTGCATCCAAGTTACTAGCAGCTCCAGATGGCCAGGAGCTATTCTGCTCTCTTTTCTCCTTTCTGGACGCATTATGGATTATTCCAGCTTAATCTGAAGCTATAATAACATGTCTGAAGGAAAAAAGAAAAACCATGGCAAATTCCAAACAATTCTCTTTGTTTTTCTTTTCTTTTTTTTTGTCTTTTAAGGGCCGCACCCTCGGCCTGTGGAAGTTCCCAGGGTAGGGGTGGAAGAGGAGCTGAAGCTGCCGGCCTATAGCCATGCCAGATCCGATCTGCGTTTGCGACATACACCACAGCTCACGGCAACACTGGATCCTTAACCCACTGAACCCTCGTCCTCACGGATACTAGTCAGGTTCATTACCGCTGAGCCACAGTGGGAACTCCCAAACAATTCATAAATCAGCTTTTGTTATAAAAATCTCTTGTAAACTAGAGACTTATTATGTCGTTACTGCTCTCCAGGAACTTTTTAATAACACAAGGCAACAGGGCAGAGCAAGAAGAGTACTGGCTTGGGTGTCAAGAGACCCAGGCCAAAGACAATTCCAATGTTTTATATTTTATGGACAGAAAACATTATAGCTGTTAATATGGAGACTGATGAGAAAAAGATGGTTAATGGGAATTTGAGGGGTGGGATGATAAGTTCAGTTTTCAACACTAAAACTGTACTTGTCAAGAAGCCCTCAAAGTCCCATCAGCCATTCAAATGACAAACCTGAGGAATAGGGAACAATTCCATCGGGATATGTACATTTCAAAGTAACCTCTTTTATTAGGGGTAGTTGAAACAGTGAGAGCAGATGAAGTCCCTGAAACGCAAATGTAAAGGGACCTGGAAGCTGGGAACTGAAATTCAGGCGAATGTCCCCTGAGAAGGAGGTTGAAAAGGAGGCTAAGTAGACAGTGAGGTGAAAAAAAAAATTAAGTCCTGGGAAAGGGTTTCAAGGAGGAGAAGTGCCAAAATCTGGTAAGTTAAGGAGAAAAATAACTGTGCATCTATTAAGTTCAGCACTTGCTTGGAAGATGATTATTTCCAGCCCCAAGTCTGTATGAAAAGACAGCAGACAGAGCTCAGAAAGGGGAGAAGAGTATAAGCTTGGCACAGATGCCATCACTTATTAGCTCTGAGGCTCAGATGATTCACTTACTCCCAAGACCCAGTTTCCCAATTGTAACATGGATATATGACAATAGCATGTGAAAGAAAAATTAGAGATAACCAATACAAAACACCTAGCTTAGTGTCTGGCACACAGTAATTAAATTATCACTATTATAATGTTTAAAAATTCATGTAGAATTACTCTATCTTCAATTTTAATAAACTTTTATTTAAATCTTAAGGAAAAATAGTTCTCTGACTTCATAGTTACACAGTTTTAGAATTCAGATTGTTATAAACTATTTATTAGAAACTGCTGGAGTTCCTACTGTGGCACAACAAGGATAGGTGGTGTCTTGGGAGTGCTAGGGTGCAGATTCAGTCCCCAGCCTGGCACAGAGGTTAAGGATTCAGCACTGTGGCAGCTGCGGCTTAGGTTGCAACTGCGACTCAGATCTGACTCCTGGCCCTGGAACTCCATATGCCACGGGGCGGCCAAAAAAAGGGTGAGGGGGAGAAACTGTTAAGAAATTATTGAGCATTTATATCCCAACTCTGTTGCCCTGGGGGAAGTTATTTCACCACTCTGGGCTTACTCATCTGTATATCCTGTAGCTGATTTCACAAAGATGTTATAAAGGGGGTGCAAAGGGACTCTGTAAAGGAGGTAGCTCCATACAGATGTCAACATGTTCATGATGAGGGAAAAATCTTTTCCCAAAATTAGATGTCAAGTTCCAACACCTGTCCATTTTTCATACATAATAAATAGGAGCACTGAGGCACACAGAGGCCAAGAAACCTGTTTATATTTGAAGTCCTCCAGGTCCTAGGTCTTTAGAAAATTGGGCCAAAATAGCAAGACGTTTTAAAAATAAAATTCTAGACATTTCAAAGAACACATTCTTTAACTTTTAACTTTGATAACTACTCTCTCCTCTTTAGGAAACATACCATTAAAGCCCAAATTCCATTCACTCGTAAAGCAGGATTTTCACTTTGGGTTAATCCACAAAGTAGCTCTACAGCTCCTGATTCTAGAATTGGCTGTGATGAGAAAGGAGAAAAAATAGTTTTAAAGTCAGGTTGGTAAACTAAGTGCATGCATACCTGGCACTCTGCCTATGGTTTCTTTTCTATTCTTACCCAATTCCAAGCAACCTTCACAAAGCAGGGAGTGAGGTGGCCATTAAAACTACCTTGAAAAGGGCAAGAGCAATGAAAAGGATTCGCTCATAAATCCAGTTGTTTCCTCTTCCTTTGTAGCCCTGAAAGATTCAGGCAATATCCTAATTCTGTGCACTTTCACGCATACCCTTAAGACCCCTTTACCCAGTCGCAAACTTGCCTCCACCCTACCTGAGACGCCCGATCTCTGCTTCGTGCAGCATGTGTCTCAGGTGTTTTTACAAGCTGTGACTACGAAGCAATATGGCTGGTTTAGAATGGAACCAGCTTCCTTCCAAACTGTTAACCTTATTCCCAAACGTGCTGCAGAATTCATCTTTTAAAACTACTTTCAGGTCTGCCTATCAATCATACGAGCGTAACAGTCTTGTACTTGAATAATCATATCACATTTTATATCTAAAGCAGCGTGCACTAGTCTGACTACTTACCTTATTTATGATACTTGGCTAAAAACAGGTTTGGATAGTTTCTTAAAAAATTCAAACCTTAGAGGACTGATTAACCATTACCAATAAATGCCTTAAAGGCCGTCTTTCAAGTGGATTCTGCAAGTGTCTTAAGCAATTCAGATTTACATACCGAGAAAAAAGGGCAGTACCTTTCAAGATGACATTCTTGAAGAAGGGTACATATTCCTCTACTTTACAAACTGTGTAGTTTTTTTAAAAAACCTTTTTATTTTGAAATAGTTCAAACTTATAAAGCAGCAAGACTAATATAAAGGGCTTCCATACATTAATTCCCAGATTCATCAATTTTTTAACATGTTGCTATATTTTGTCATTATCTCTCATTCTATACACTCATATCCACATAATTTATCTTTGAACCATTTGAAAGTCAAATGCAAGCATCATGCCACTTTACCCTTAATACTTCAATGTGTATTTCCTAAGAACAAGGATACTCTTTAGAAAACCACAGAAGTTACCAAATTCAGAGAAATTAACATCAAAACAATACTTTAATTGAATCTATAGTCCCTTATTTCAGCTTTGTCAACTGGCCCAATAAATGTTCTTGGACCGTTTCCTTCTCTTCCAGTTAGGAATCCAGTGTATTTTTAATATCAAAAAGTCAATCCTATTAATGATCTTATACCTCAGCTCATTTACCTTATTTTCCAACCAGACCCTAAATATTCTGAAGGTACATCTGAGGCAACATAAAAGCTGTTCAGAATGATTAAAATCGCTGGACTGACTGCAACCAGATCATCCTCAGCTAAGACACCTATCAATGGGGAAGAGGAGCAGACATAAGCCATGGCATCCTACCTCACCTTCCCCTTCCTTCAGAACAATGACCTGCCTCTCCCATTTTGTTCCAAGATTTCTGCTTGTTGAATAACTGTCTCTGAACCCCCACTTTGTTATTAATGTCTTCCTAAATAACAGTCAAAAGCCTGAAGGTGTTATAATGCGGGAAAGAAATTCACCAAAATGGGACCACTAAATGCACTTAATGAAGGATTGTATCTAAACCTAGTTCATGGTTGGGCAGACAGGAGATATTTTAACATGATACAACTAATTCTATAAAGTTTGCCCCCTCCTTTATTAAATTTTATTTCAGTTTTCCCCATTATAAAAATAATGCATACTCAATTTATAAAATGCATAAAAGAGGGGAAAAAATCCCCAAAAGCGATCCCTCCCTAAATAACTACCAGTATACATTTAAAATTATTTTCCAATGATAGCAGTTATCTCCTTGAAATGACTTGTAATCCTGGTTAACAAAACTGGGTTTTAACTTATTCTTTAAGAAATATAATTTGAAAAGTCTATTATTTGTGTAATTATTTCCTACATTTGCAGATGTAGGCAGTTTAGAGTGACTAAAGCCATAATATCTTTTAAATAAATTGCAGATGCCAGGCAGAAAAGGGATAACAGGAAATGATAACCATATTTTAAAATTATTTAATTTGCCCTCCCCATTCAAGCAATTCAGAATTAGTTTTTACACCCCTCAAATTTCAATGTCAACTACTGTAAAAATTATCTGACTTTGCTCTAGGTAGGGCAAAAGCCTAGGAAAAGAAAATCAACACTAACCTCTTTGCTTGGAGAAAATTCAAGAAGAAGATTACATAGCATGGAAGATGCTACTACTAGGATTTCATCTGGTGCATTTTGTAAAACCTATGGAATTAAAAAAAGGGGGGGGATACTATTAATGGTTTGCAACCATGGAGGTGAGATAATAAGGATAAATGAGAATAAAAACAATTTATCTTCCAAACTGATTTCTCATACTGGGGAGTCAGGAAAGATGCCCTTGATATCACATAAAACTTAACCTAGGTCTGTAATTAATGACAAACTAAGGTCCTCACATCTATCTTGCAGGAGAAAAGCTACAGCCCCATTGCCAGGATGGGAGCTGCTGCATGGAAAAGGAGATAGACACAGGCAGGGAGGGGGTGCTCTATGTGGTTCCTCACTCCTCCGCTTACTAGATGTGTAAACTTAACCACATTTCTTAACCCCTCTGAGCCTTCAAATTGAGGAAAACAACACTTCCTTGACGGGACTATTTAAAACTAAATGTGATCTGACGAATAATAAAGGAAGTGGCACAGCATGGAAGTTAAGGACACAGAATGTGAGTGCAAATTTTAGCTCAATCACTAAACAGGTATATGAATTCCTTGGCTATAAAATGGGGATGACAATAGTGTCTGCTTCATAGGATTTGTGTGAAAATTAATATATGAAAAGATTTCAGGACAGTAACTGGTGCACAGCAATGGTTATATAAACAAGGTAACTTATTGCAATAATTGTTGTTACCACACACATTATCAGGCACGTAGTAGTCATACAGCAAACTAATTGCCACGGATGCTGACTGAACTCAGAAGACAACATAGCATGATGACAAATGTTAGCTGTCATTAGCTATTATCGGAACCTTTTTTTTCTAGCTTCTAAGACAGAAGGATTCATAAATACCACTCATACGTAATATTCACTTTGAATAAATCCTTTGCACTTGGAATCAGATCAGGATCAGGCTTATGATCCCCCAAGGAAAACTAGGAGCCCTAGTTATGCAAATTGGAAATGGATTGTCAAAAAAATTTTTTTTTCATAGTTTCATATATTATCTGCTTTCTTCAGTAAAATCAAGTCTGAAGTTCCCAAGAACAAGCAAGAATTACAAAATTGAAGCAGTCCTAAGATATCATGTTGTAACTCTCGTGTGAATTTTTAGCTAGTTGATAACTATCCAATCTTACATACTACATGCAGGCTGATCTGGGTCTGCCACAACCCACTCGAAGACCCCGTTCACGCTTCCCTTCTCTTTCTGTGCTCTTTCTACCTCTCTTAGGTCCACGCTCTACACATGGCAAAAGACATCCCATTCCAGAAGCCTCCTTAGAGCTCTTCCATCGGAAGTGATTCTGCCCTCCCGAGTGTCCACTGCTATTGTCTGTGACCTCTCTTAGGGCCCTTATTACTGTCCACTATTCACTCTTTCTATAGCCCCGCCAATCTCCTTTCCTACTAACAATTTTAAGCTTCTGGAAGGAATAATCTATCATAATATTTATAGTCTAATTTATCCTGGCTTGTATTAACTAAATGGCACTGTACAAAATGCGGAATCAATGAATGCTTGTGAATTAAGAGGAAGAATAATTCCCCAAAATTATACTACTTTGAATCACTGGCTGAAATATGGCTTTAAAAAGTTACTTTGTTTCTGGTCTGTGTGCTAGGGAATTTGCCATCATAAATTCAGGGCATTATATTTTGTGAGGAGAGGCATTCTGTATTTTTTAAGAAAAAAAATTACTTTTGAAATGTGTAACTTTTAAAAGAAATATTAATAAATATTACTTGTGTTTAAAAAGTTGCTTTTATCAAGTTTTTTCAAATTAGATAAAAGACTTAATGATAAACTAAAACAGAAGAGATTCTATGAAATTCTTAAAAGCACTTACTCAATACAAGATTAACACATAAAATTCAGAAGTTGACATCTAACACTGATCAAAGAGAGTGTCACCAGAATAAGAACAAAAACTAACCACAAAAATCGTTGTAGTTAAAATCAAATGCTTTTTCTCCTGTGGTTTGCTAAGCAACATTTAAAAACACAGAAAAGCAAAGGGGGAAAGAAAAAAAAAATCAATAGACATGCAAATAGTCTCTGAACTAAGAGAATCCCAAATGTACCTGAAATAAATCACCGATTTACTTCCAGGCTTTTAACAGTATACTTTAAATGTGCGATAAAGTAGTAGTTTAATAGTAATTATATCCACATGTACTCAAGTGCACAAAAGCCCTTTAGATTGCTCACCCAACCTTTGCGCAGGTAGAACTAGACAGAAACCACATGTTGCTCCACTTCTGATTCATACGAGAGAGGGGTACCGAGCTGAGCAATCACAGAAAATGGCTCCAGAGAAAATATATGGAAGTTATTTTGGGAAACATGTTAAAAAACCTTGAATAGGCAAGTTCCCATGTGGTGAAGTGGGTTAAGGATCCAGCACTGCTGTAGCTGTGGCGCAGGTTGCAAGTGTGGCTTGGGTTCAATCCCTGGCCCAGGAACTTCCACATGCCCTTGATTCGAGCAAAAAAAAAAAAAAAATACTGAACGGACAAGTTTTCATTTGTTTGTTTTGGCCATGCCCACAGCACGCGGAAGTTCCCAGGCCAGGGATCAAACCCACGCCACAGAAGCAATCCAAGCCATAACAGTGACAATGCTGCATTTTTAACCTGCTAAGCTACCAGTCAACTCCTTGAATGGGCAAGATCAAGCTTTTATGAAAAAGGTGCAATCTAAGAAGTAGAAAGAGTGGCAACCAAAAAACTCTACTGAGGAGAGCACTGGTCCAAACTGGTAATAGGGGCCAACCTGGTGCTCATGTCCCAGCCTCAACCACAGGCCTGAAGGCATCGTTAGGCTTCCCCACACTCACCAAATGTAATGTTTCTGTTCACGCTGTTCCTCTCTAGAAAATCCTCCTGCCTTCCTTGTGCCCTCAAAGCTACTTCAGAGTCTTCCTGCCTAAGCCTCTTCTGTTTCTACCATACTGAGGCCTTTACTGTAACTTGAAGCTTTAAGTCGAGGGCAGGAGCTCTGTAGCAAAAATTTTTGGTAGACTTACTGTGCCTGGAGGCTTTCACAGTAGGTACCCAAAACAAAACAAAAACCAAAAACTTTAAAAATTCTGGGAGTTCCTGTGGTGGCTCAGCGGGTTAAGAGGAATGTGGATTCGATCCCTGGCCTTGCTCAGTGAGTTAAGGATCTGGTGTTGCCGTGAGCTGTGGTGTAGGTTGCAGATATGGCTTGGATCTGGCCTTGCTGTGGCTGTGGTGTATGCCAGCAGCTGCAGCTCCAATTCGATCCCTAGCCTGGGAACTTCCATATGCTGTGGGTGCAACCCTAAAAAGACAACAACAACAAAAAAAAACCCTGTGTTGATTGACTATAAGATGTATGTAGTCACTTAAGAAAAGAAAAAGATGAACCAGAGGCCAAGCTGACCTGTGGTTCTATAATATTTTGGTATTAGCAGCAACCTGATGCATACTCTAAGTCTCTGTTTAGATTTATATGACCTAAGCTATTTTTTTCTTTTTCTTTTTTTTGGGGGGCTGTCAAGAAAAAACCTTTAGGTCTCAACAAAGAAGTCATTCTGAAGTAGAGAGGCAGGAACAATTGTTTTTAAAAATATCCAGGGATTGCCAAAAGACTATGAACAGTTTATATCTGTGAATGGTTGATTCCTTTCTTTTTATAACTAAAACCTACAAAGATGACTGTGGATATAAGTCTAAAGCATAAGACTAGAAACATAGGGAGATCAGGTGAGTAACTAAAGTTTTATTGAATGAAAAAGAGCCAGGCATATACCTCCCTGTCACCCATGAGATGCTGACCTCAGAAACACGTTGTGCAGAGCTAAAGAGGCACATCAGATCTGAGGAGATAAATGTTCAAAATGCTTTACGCAAAAATCAGGCACACTCTTAGACCAGCGAGTGCTGTTAGCTACCTCATTCACGAAAGGCTCTGTGGGAATGGGTGTGGACTTGCTGCTTTCTGCTTACCTTCATTAAAGGTTTCCACACAGCATGATCCTGGAAACTGGTTCGAAGCTGCTGCACAGATCTAGATAAACTGTGCAAACATCTACAAAGAATAATCAAAATTAGCTTCACAAGAAGCCGAAACTTTTGCTTTTCAAACACACTGCTTGGCATTGTACAATTACTAATACACACTTGAGGTATATCTACAGACATGGTTAATTCAACTACTTCAGGATTTCCCAGGCTCTGGGGCTAGCTTCTTTGTTAAATAGCGTTACACACTGTACGCATTCACCTGAGAATACTTTCAAGTAACATCTGGATTCTGTGCTTACTCGGTGAAGGTCCGGAAAGGAAAGAAGTTAAAAACATGGCAAAGGATTTTTATTCAGGCCATTTAAAGCTCATACCTGACGGCAGCTAACCGCACCTTGACACTAGACTCAGACAAGCCAGTCACAATTCGGTCCATCATATTTTCAGTCTCAATGATCTGGAGAAAAAGGTTAATGCTGCATAAATAACAACACGAAGATGACAAACTTCACTGCTTGTAAGTGCAAGTATGTTAATGTCCATTTTTAAATTTAACATTGTTTTTAGCAAGAGTTTTTACCTCTGAAACAATGATTTGCAGTGGGGGCAGGCAGCTCATCAGAAAGGTATGGCTACCCCACCAAGGACCTGCCAGACTCAATGACAGGCATAAAGGGCAGATTATGTTTTTTCATTTATTTTTAAAAACACTTAGAGCAATAATTACATGGCGTAAACATTACAGAGGTGTTGCACAAACAGTACTGAGAAAAAGCAAAAGTTAACAACTGAATTTCCATTGGGTAGGTTCCTGCCACAGTGAGCTTCTAGAAAATCATGGTCCACACTTAGCCCTTACGAAATGAAATCTGTGGGTTTCTGACAGAGCCACCCTGGGGCTACATTCTTACCAAGCAAACCAAAACTAAGCTAAATATTTAGAAAAGGAAAACTTGCCAGCTAGCTTTCGCTGCAGCACCAAGTCCTGCTACAAGTAATCATTACAATCACAAACCTTTATTATTATTTTTTTTAATTTAAAAACAAGATAGCCTTGGATTTCCATTCACTACGCAATGAAGAGATACAAAATAGTGTGTGGAAGAAATTAATTTGCGTGGTCCTGGGAAAAACAGCATTTTAGAAAAATGCTAATGCAATCTCAACACAAAAATATTAACACAAGCAATACTTGTACTTCTGCATGACTGGCATTGTGCAAACAAGCATGTTACATTATGGAACTTAAGGCTTTTGCAGGCATTATTATTCCCAGCAACATATTAGGAAATCGAGGATTCTATATAATCCAGAGCTTGCTTGGCATCACAGAGCTGAGCCTGGAACCAGGCATGTGGCTGCAGTCATGCTCAGCCATGCTGGTAACACGGCCCTGGTTATAGAAAGTGCCTCGTGCCCATTGGGTAGCTCCCAGGGTGGCTGTCACATTAATGGGCGTCATTTCTTTCACCTGGGAGATCACCTGGTTGGAGGAACATGTGGAAAGATCAACTGGGGAATTTAACAAAGGGCCAGGCCCATTCGATCACATGCTCTGTAGTGGGGCTCAGGCACCTGTATTTTATTTTATTTTTTTATTTTTAAAAAGCTCCTCGGTTAGAGTCCAGTCTGTGGCCAAGGTTGATGATCACTGACTTAGACTCAAATGAGAGGAGTTAGAAGGCTGACCTCAGAACAGGACAGGGTGCGAAAAATCTCAGGATGTTCAAGCCAAATGGAAAGAGGAGAAGACTATCAGCCATTAAAAACAGGGAACCTCAGTGGTGCTGTAGGGTAGGGGGAAGGGTCATTTTAAAAAAAAAATGTAGTGATTTTGTAGGTTCCAAAGTGGCTGAAGAAAACTTACAGATTGATCTACTCCTCACCCCAGACCAAACTAATCTCACCTTTACCTCTATGCACATCCACCCGCTATCCTCATTGTTACTTCCAGCCCCTGAACGCCTCCCTTTCTATTTGCCCCTCATGGACCTTTCTGGTTGACCTGGATGCCCTGCTCAGACACTCAACATAGGTTTCTTTCCACTGTCCTCCCACCACTCATTCCTGCTTCAGATCCCAAACTCTGATATTACAGGAGAAAACCCACCAAACCTGGCTGCCTGGTCTCTCAGGGTACCAACCCCTCTTCAGTGGCGCCCCACTTCGGGTCCACCAGCCTTGAACTCCCCTATAGGAGACTCCCATATTCCTCAGGATGTTTACCTCCTACTTCTAATGCTTCTGACCTCCCTCACACTCTCAGTCCCTCTGCGTTCACCTCATTTTCACAGGGATACTGCTTCTTTGGGGGACAAAATTGCCTCCATTTCCCTCTTCTCATTAACATGTCTCCATACTTCCCTTCTTTGCTCCTGTCATGCTGAAGCTGGGTACTTCCAGCTCAAAGCCCTTCCGCCTTCCCCATCCCTCTTTCTTGCATCTTTCCTCTGCCCCACGCCACTGGACCCTCTTCCTCAGCCTGCCTCACCTCCCATTCCCACTCCTTTTTAAAAGACCTAAGTGCCTGGCCTTTAACTTCTTTAAGGTACAGACCTCTCACTCCACCCCTTCCTTAAATGGACACGTGTCCCAAGGCTCTGTTCATCCTCACTCTACATAAATGACAATGTTGTGACTTCAAAATCAGCTTGATATGGGTGATTTTTCCTGACCTCTAGCTTCATATTCCCAGCTGCCTGCTAAACACAAAGACCCCCTTCCCAGGTGCCAAAGCCATATTGACTCACTGTTACATGCTGATCTGAAAGGAGGAAAAAAAAAAGTTTGGTGGAATGTGTAACCCACAATGTTTCACACTGAGTTACTCTTCCCTCCCTAAACCTGCTCCTTCTCTATGTCTGTCTGTCTGACTGACTCTGCTCATGGTGTTCTAGTTCTCCCAGTCACTACGTTTGCGTTCATTTGACTCCATCTCTCCCTACATAGCCAATCAACTGATTCTGTATTACACCTTATTCCCTCACTATTCTCCCTCCAATAAACTAGTTAGGACTTTATTACTAGTTCTTTGGGATTATAGTGTTTTGCAAGTTATCTAATCTTTTGTGCTACAGCAACTTTCAAAGACTGGTTGGCTGACAGGTAACCTCAGCCAAGCACTAGCCACTGTACTTGAAAAAGACAAGGCCAAATCAGGACTTCAGCATGGGAAGGAAACTGCAACTTGGGGCAAAAGTCTCAGGCACTGGATAGCTAGATGCAGAAGCCTAAAAGCTCCTTCCAGTGGCTTGGAAATAGCTGCTACTTAAGAATGAGAAGGGATAGCTTGGGAGGAACAGTTGCCTGTACTGAAGTTAGTTACATTATCAGAAAATAAAGTGGTGGGGGGTGGGGCAGGGATGGGACATATGATTACTCTCCAGAAACTTAGAAATACTATTAGACTGTCTCCAGGCACCTAAGAAACCTGGGCATGGAAAAGGGACTTGAAAGAGGCTTCTGGATGATGTTTACCAGTCAAATGCAACCAAAAATGTAAATCTGCCAAGATAGGAGGACAGGTAGGCATACAGATTTGCTCTATACTTCTGAGCGCCTCCCTTGACCTCTGTGGGCCTTTGGTAAAATGAGGGGATAGAGCAATGATTATTTTACCTCCAACTCATTGCAATCAGGTAAATGAAAATCGTGTTAGTCATCTGGGCAGAACTCTCATGTTGTTCAGAAGTGACATGGGAAGCAAGGTTGGTCAGAAGAGACTGGAGATAGTGCAGCAGAGGGGGTCAAAATTAGGGAGCAGACAAGGAAGGGCAAATAGGACACAAGCTTATTTACACGGCCTCATTTGCCTATTTGGCAAATACCTGAGTGCCCACTGAGTTTTGAAACTTGAAGATACAATGATGAGGGAGCACTCTCATTCCCGCCAAAAAATGTTTTTTGTTTGATTGATTTTTTTTTAATTTTATTTTATTTTTGGCTGCGTCTACACCATGAAGAAGTTCCCAGGCCAGGGATCGAACCTGTACCATAGCAGTGACAATCTACTGAGCCACTAGGGAACTCCAAACTTAACAGTGTTGAATAAGCGAGCACAATCTCCTGTTCAGTGAGTGCTATGGTACTGAATCTAGGTCAACAAAAGCACTTAAGGAATGACAGGGCCATGGGGCTTAAGGCAAACAGAGTAAGTACAAAGGGTGAACAGTAAAATCATCCATTCTCAAGAATGGTGGGGGGGGGGGTTTACTATCGGTGGGGAAGTGGCCATTAATGACCTCACCAGAGAATGTTCAGGCTCAGGCCAGAAGACAACGGACAACGCTTTTAGCGGTCAGTCACTGCACCTTTAGAGTGGAGCTTTGAGCTTTCTTTCCAAGTTTTCGGGGGGTGTGGTGGCTGACACTTTGGGGATGGAGGCTAGCTATAAGGTAGCTGGAAAATCTTCTTCTGATTTAGGATATAAAACAGTAGAAGTATCTGGAATATATTCCCTTCCAGCACAAGGTGACCCTTTTTAGGTCACAGTCTATCAAAATGTCTGCAGTAGGACACCCAGATTTGTAACCAAATTTGTTATAGATGGAGTTCAGTAATCCTGCTAGGATTCCAGAAAGCACACTGCTTGAAAGTCTGATCTATTTTCTCTATTCAGCAAGTAGGTGAAAATGATGCAAAATCAGAATGTGAATCTAGGATCCCAATCCAAAAGAGTACCCTGAGAGGCCGTGTGAATGAGCCGCAAGATCTAATTACAGCTGTAGCCTTAAAGGTACTAAACATCTATGCAGGAATAAGAGGAACATCACAGTAAATACAATGACTAAAATGAGGATAAAAATGTGAGTATGAGGCAGGAAAAGGTTTCGAATCAAATCCAGAGAAAAAAATGTTCAGGTCTGCTGGGAAGGAGTTAGCAGTAGCTGCTGCCACAGCCCTCTGACCCACGTGAAAGACTAACAGAGCACTCGAGAGCTTCTCAGATCTGGGGCAGGAAAGCCAAGCACAGTACAATATGTTCTCCATGGTGCCTTTCAATGACCCCAGTATCCTGCTGTAAGGCCTTGATCATGACAGATGATCGATCAGTTCCTTCGCCCTGCAAAGGATCTTTAGGTCTTTCTAGGACATAAGAGCAAAGCCAAGTGGAGCCTGAAGTTGTTCTGCCTCATGGTTTTTGTTGGAGAATCTTCAGCCATAACTCAGCAAATACGCCGTGTGGCATAGCTTGTTGAATCAGCTTTAAAATAAAGGAGAGGGCGAGTGTACCAGCCAGAGAGCACATTCTGTTACGCAGACACTGTGCCTGGATAGGGCAAGTATTAGTGGTGGACTGAATCCTCAGAGCAGAGGAGCCATCTCTCTCTGCTCTCCTGGAGGACTGGGTTGTACATTTAACTCCAGAATTATCACATAAAAAGCTGTACCTTAAAACATATTTTTGGTCAATGGACTAGGTGTTGTGTACCTTGCTGCTGGTGTCGTAATGACTACAAGCTTTTGCTAAGCTATTTTTTTTTTTTTTTTAATCTCTGGCATTGCAGTTATTGTAGGAGGAGGTGAAGATCTATTGGAACAGGATCTGAGGACCCTGTCTTGGAACAAGAGACCCCTTGTGGGAGAGAAAAGAGGTCAGCCTAGAGGGTCATGGGGAAGATGCAAAACCCAGGTAATCCTAAGGCAAAGGTTTATGGCACACATGAGAACATTAACAAGATAAAAGTGGCCTTAGCTTATAAAGGAATTTCTTTGCCCTCTAAGAGCTCTAGTGGATCCATAACTTAGTTGTGGCCAAGTCGTACACCATCTTTTCCTCAGAAAACTGAAAAACTGGAAGAGTCAGAGAGTTAAACAAAGCAAAACAAAATAAGACACTGCTATTTTTTCCATTGTGACCCAGGATGAAATATTTTCCAGACACTGCAAACTTCAGAATGGACTTTGAACTATAATGAAACCAGATCAAGCAAAAGATTATGGGAACTGAAACCAGGCAGATTCTTGGAGTCACCAAACTTCTCAGACAATTCAAAGCAGGCGGGCTTGGAGTCAAGGGAGCTGGATTTTCTTAATGTCATTATTTATGCTAATAAGCATTAAGGACCGGGCAAATACAATTTAATTCCCAATGGGCTTCTGTGAAAGGTTCCTAGAAAGCATTCCAACAGAGAATAATAAGGCAGAACTGTCCAGAAAGGGTGAAGACTTGGAACCTAAGCTTGTAAATTAGGAGAAGTAGCCATCTAAGATCTAAGACAATACGGTACCAAATTGAGAGAGTCTATATAAAGCAACAAGGACTGAGCAGCCCAGCAGAGAATAGCACACGAAGGTCAGGAAGAAAGAGTTGGTCTGGCCAGAAAAAGGATTCACAAGACAGCCTGAACCTGACAGGGGTGGATGGCAACACTTCAGTCTCATAAGTGTCCAAGGAGATGAGTCCCAGGGCACCCACTTGAGTCTTTCCTACTTGGGGCCACTTATCCAAGGTCCAGCCTCTCACCTAACTTATCTTTTTTTAAGATGAGCTCTATGAATACAAGATCAGATGACAGTAGAGCTGACTGGTTTTGGAAATGAAGTAGAGCTTGGGAGGAAGGGGGAGGGTTAAACACTAGAGTGAGATAAACAGGTACAACCAGTTTATCTGACAGACTGAGTAGCTTCATTCAGGATCTATCCCTAAAAACAGAAAAAAAACAAACTCTTCCTAGGTTTTAGGAAGTGATCATACTGATTTTGCCACAGAATACTTAACTAAGCCTGGGAGCAGTATCACTTCACTTTACAAGTGGAGGACAAAGAGGAAGAGGTTCTTATGGTGGGCCTGTTTTTAAGTTTCCATATTTCATTCTTGCTTTTAAGCTATTTTCAGTGGTGTTTTACAATTTCTACCTTGGGAGGACCTTTTTTATCTTCCTAAGAGCTGGGAAACTTTATGTTAAATATTTAGAAGAAACACTCAAAAGTTCTAAACTTTTCTACACTTTAGGGAAAAGTGGGAGAACTCTATTCTCCTAAAACCAAAAATATAAACACACCATGTGAGAGGTACTTACAATGTCTAAACTAATCAGCACGTCCTCTATCAAAAAAACACTTCCAAAAAACAATTTCTATACACATAAGAGTTCAGTTCGTAAAATTCAATCATTAGCTTATGGCAGAACAGAACTTGAACAGCTGCTGAATTACAGTCTTTTACTTTAGCACATAAATAAAACCATTATAAATGACTATTCGAACAACAGAACTAGACGCTTCCCCTCCATCTCTGTTTTCCAGGGATCTGAATGACGTACTGCCCCCAGGAACTGTGTAACACAACTCCACAGCAATTTAGTGCCTCATTCCTTAGCTACTTTAAATCCTAAGATCCCACAAAGTACACATCAGTTTCTGCTTCAGTCCTGAGCAGCACACAGGAGGAGGTATATCTTAAATGCCAAATGACCAAATGGACAAATTTCTCTTTCCACTCACAAACTACATCTGTCATTCAGATTCATTTTCTGAATCTGACACTTTGCAACCACTAAATACAAACTGAATTCACAGCATTTTCCTTTTCAACTATTCAGACTATCACACATTCCCCTGTGAAATTTCTTGCCATATCACATCATAATTTGGCTCTAGTAATGATATTTAACTTTACATGAGTAAAGTAATTAAATGGTTTAATGGCATAGGTTATAGGGTCAGAGACTGGGACACGATGTAGGGGCTATCACTTATTAGTCGGGTGGCCTTGGTCAAATTGCTTATTTCCTGATTGGCAGTAGCCATCTTACAAGGTTGTGTAAGATTTAAGGGAGGTAACATGCTAACACTGATTATTAGCATAGTACCCAGCACATAGTTAAGTGCTCAATAAGTGGTAGTTAGTTCTATTAAATACAGTTTCCCAAACAGAGTCTCTCTTGATGTAAATATCTGAATTACCTGATTTTTACATGCCCCCATACCACTAACACAACGCTTTGTATATAACAAAGGATGAACTGAAATTTGTTTAAAAAGAGAACTGGACCTTAATTTTCCTCTTTGGCATGATGAAAAGTCTTATTCAGGCAACTTTGCTCATCAATACACAGAATCTGATAACGTTTCCTACCATAAACAAAGCCACAATTATTATCCAATCTGTCTGAGGTCTGCTACATGCCAAAATCATTCAAACAAGGGAATCGGCATGTAGGAAAGAATCCAGTCATACCATCAACACCGGTTAACGCCTCTCTTTCAGGAAGTCAGACAACCAACCTCCCCTCCCCTGGCTGTGGTAGGGCCCCATTTCTTTCTATAGTCCAGTATGAATAGGCAAATGGGAAAAGCAGTTTTTCAGCCAACTGGTTTCTGATCATCTCTATTCAGCTAGGCAGTTTTAACACAGGGTATTAAAGAGAAAAAAAAACTTTATGGACACAAATTTGAACTTAATTTACTCTTCACATGTCAGGAAATACTCTGAACCATTTAAAAATGCAAAAATCAATTTTGGCTCACAGGCTACAGAATTATTACACAGGTAATAATTACCCAAAGCATTCAGTTTGGGTATTACACAGGTAATAATTACCCGACATTCAGTTTGCTGGCTCCTGTACTAGCACTTTAATCATAGGAAAGAGTATAGCAATGATCCTGGTTCTTCATAACGAATGCAATCTTTCCTGGGTTTACCACTCCACAAATACTACATCACCCCAAACATTTCATTCATTTCCAAATAGAACATTCTTGAAAATCCAAGTCACTAATTTTAGCTCTACTGATCTAATATAGACCACATTTTAGCCCATTTCTTGGCTTATAAGACATCTGTCTTAATTAGATTATAAACGAATGAAACAACCAATACGTACTTCTATTTAAAAGAAGAACAAGAATTCCTGGATGATTTATGCAACTACAACACCACAAATAATAGCATAACACTCAGCTTTATGTCTCCATTTAATGAAACAAACAATTAATTACTTGATTTTATAAATACCTCTATTCTGTATATAGCATTATCACTCCCAGGTTTGCTTCTTTCAGTACGCTGAAGGCCAAGGATCTCAATACTGTGAGCAAGTGGCAAAACCTTGTGAACTCTTTAAAAATACTTACCATCATGAATCAATGTTGCAGAGTTCATTTAAAATTCTTTGGTAGATTAGCTTTCAGATGGTAACTAACAATTTAACCACAGACTAAGTCAAGGAATTCTGAATTCTGAAAGAATTTGTTGTTATTCAGTAGTAGAATCAAGTCCTGAAGGGCGCTACTTCTGTGGTATCGTCGAAAACCTTCAAAATGTTCAAGGCATTTGTTTCAACATGTCAGCTAAGGCTCAGAAATAATTCTTTGCATCTGACTGATTTCATGGCAGAGATAAATACAGAATTTTGACAGTGTACCTTTTAAATGACCATTCAGAATTAATGAACTTCACAAAATATTAAAAAACACAAATTCATGGTACAATTATACTGTTACACAGAGACCAACTAGTAATAAAATCAAGCTGTAACAAATGATTAAAATGTTCAAAGTGAAATACTTATCAAATTTTTGAGGTAGCAGAAAGATATTTTTAAAACTGACCTAATTTTACAAATATACTTTAAAATCACATAACTTCAAAAACATAGGAGATTTACATTTGTTCAAAATCTGAACATTACGTATTTGGGATATGGCTGCCTATGAATGGTGACCCTTTGGAGAAATAACATCTATGGCAACCACAGACAGTAATAAGTAATATTTAGACAAATGAAGTTAGACAGAATTTGGCCTACTTACTTTTTCAAGATATTCACCACTTACAATAACAAATTATTGATTTATATTGTATATTCTGTTTAACTCCAAGAAAAGCAAAATTACATTTGGTGCTTCAGAGGGCACGCTATAGCAACAAAGAGTTTTGAAAACAAATATTTTAAAACATAATTACTAGAGTAAGAAGACATCTTGTCATCAATAAGAGAAAAACTAAAGGAAGAGCCTATGCTTTAGAAGAGTAAATATTCTTTTTACTAGAATGAATAACTACCAGTCTTGGAAATTCATAACATAAAGTCACTGTCTTCATAGTAAACCTTTTCTATTTATGCCCCCAACATTGTTCAGCTTTTCTCCTAACACACTTAGAAACATATATTTATATTTATTTTTAATCTTCCAATGAAGTTATTTAAGATATTCTATTAAACGCTCTCATTTATTGAGTACCTACAGGCATCACGCTAAATATTTTAAATACATTATATCCCATCCTTACAATGTCCTTGCAGATATAATTTCCTTTGCAGGGAAAAAGAGGGTAGAAGACAAAAATTCTCATTCTTCTTTGTTTTCCTTTCCTTTTGTTATTTTTTCTCTGCCTATATTTCTCAAAAAAGTTGTCTAGAAAACAATTTTCAGTTTAAAAAGATAAAAATCCCACCCTTGGATACCTTCCTCATACATGTCATGTAAAAACCACTGTAACTGGTTTCTTTCCCCCTACAAGGAAAAAAACTTAAGATTTTATGTTTTAGATTCTTGAAGACAGAAAATATTAAAATATTAAATTATTAATTTTCAAATGATTTAAGGATAGATCTATTAATATCACTACGTCCATTTTAATTAGTAATTCTTTGAGCCCCTAGTAAATTCTTACTGGCCATCTTTACTTTTCTCTGACTTACTGAGGTTTTATTGCAAATGCAGACTATTAAGGCTGTGTCTTTATTGCTCATTATCTCATCTTACTGTTCCCCCCCACACTCATCTGACAATGTTTACACAATGGAGGCAATTCAATCAACCTATGTTGAGGTGAGTTAAATTACTGACTTCTATTAATTTTGATTTTCATAAAAATCTGACATTTATTAATTAGGAATATATTTTACATAGGTGTATATCAATCTAACTTTACAGAATAGGTGGATTCCTGAGAGCGGGGCTAATTTCTATAAATCAAATCATACTTTTATCCCTAGAGGAAAAAAAACTGGCCCAGAGTCACACTTGTGAATGCTATATATTTTTAAATTTCACATTTAGAAAGTAAAAAACTAAGAAATAATGGTAAAAATTATTTCAAAATTAAACAAGTACATACCATAAAACATGCCCTCTCTGCTTTATATCAAAGTAAATGGAAGACACGCCCTTGGGATTTTCTGCCTCTTGAAAATGGGAATTTCCTACACATTCCCTATGCTAAGTATAGTGAAACTCCTTGCCTATATGATCAGATGTAGGTTTCCTCTGTTTTAAATCTCCTCTCTTCACATACTCATAGAATTGATAGGAAAGTTATGAAAGTTCTTATTGCAGAGAGGCCCATATATAATGCAATTAATAGTGCTTAACAATGCAATTAATAGATGTTTAACGATGCAGTTTTGCATTGATCCATTTATGTGTTTGTTTGCCCAGATATTTTTTCCATTTATCCATTCATTCTTGAAATATTTATTAAGTGCCAACTATGCACCCAACAATATTATAGATGCTGGGAATACAGCGAGGAACAAAACACAAAAAAAAATCCCTGCCCTCAACGAGCTTACATTCTAGTTCTTCAAAAGGGATCTCCAGCTAAAAATACAAGTTGTCAAAATCCAAAAGGAAAAGCTCTCTAAAAAATTCCATTAGTCCAGATATCTCAAAGGGGCAAGGCTACAAAAAGTACTACAATGACATTTGTCATGTTTTATTTTTATCAAAAATAAAGACAACATCCTGTCAAGCTTATTAATTTCCTTGAATTTTAATTATATTTAAAGCTTCTAATTTTCCTCAATTTACACTTTCTGATAAAATTCTACAAAGCCCCTTAAAGAAAGTAAGAGAGAGACAACCCTTTTAAATTTCCAACTTAATTGATGATCAACAGGTACCAATCAAGTGATGGCCTTTGTAAAAAGCAATTCGTTGTTATAAAACAATCAGCTTTGTAATAACAGGACTGTTTGCCACTGCTGCCTCTGCATGTCTTAATATCTGACTGGGATTCTGACTGAGATACCAGTAAATAATTTGTTAGTTATGTTAACTTCTTTGTTACTATTCCTGTAAACTGAACTTTTGCTTCTGAGTCAGCATTAATATGTGGTAATAAAGGCTATCATTAGAAACTAGACTTTCCCCGTGGCAGAGATTACAGCTAATTTTTACCTGGCATTGCTGTAAGCAATTACTGCTAATGTGGTCTGGGCCCTTCTTTCACTGAGTTCTCAGTTCCTGCTCTGCCCTTGCTTTCCCTAACCAAAACGCTTGAATTAATTCTAAGTTTAATATGGCCAGGCCACATCTGGTGTCTAGCTGAGTGGTCTTTCATCTTTCCTTGGGCTTCTCCCTCTTCATGTCACAGCCAGTTAGAGTAATGTTTTCCACTCTCACGGCAGGGCTCTTTCCACCCTCTTTGACTGACAGGACAGCACAGAAAATCAGGAAATTCGTAGGTATGCCACAGAGTGATAAAGGATGGCAAGCTAGGAATTAGAATACCAGCTTTGCTCTGCATTGAAGGATACAGAAATGTCATTCTATGATTTCTGCATGAAAGGAAATGTCATTCTATGATTTCTGCATTTTCATTTCTACATGTATCTCTCTGTATTGATTCAACAATATTTACTGAGTGTTTATTAGGTTCCAGGGACTGTAATATAGTTGGTTTCTTTAATGGGAACACACCAACACTGCTTCAAAACAGGACTGGTAGATCTCCGACCTCAGGTCATACTCAGTCTTCAGCTGAATTTTGTGTGGCCCATAGAGAAGGTACCAAGAAATGAAATCACAGCAGGCCTTTAAAAGTCTTTTGAAGTAATAAAATAGAGTCATAATTCTATGAAGAGTGAAGGCCTGTCTGTCTTTCTCCTTTACTGCTGTATATACCTCTCTCTGTCTCTCTTTGCTCTAGTTTTCTCCATTGTGCCTCATTTCCTTAACTGGTCATAACAGGGCCATGGGATATATTATTTCTTGTATTTACTGAATTACATCCCCATTTTCAATTTAAAAGGCAAATGAACTGAACACTTCATATTTTTTTCTTGAAACAAACAAAAAGCCTTTTTGTTGGTTTCATTTGATGGGTGGATGGAGGGGGTGGGGTAGAAATTGCTATAGTCCTTGGAATTTCTTTCAGAGAATCTCCACTCATTAACTCAGTACTGAAATTCCATCTTGGCAAGTACAAAAATTGCATTAAAAAATAAAACAATAATAAACATTGTACTTCGGGAATCTACACCAAAAAAAGAAACACAAAGTTCATTAAGATATAAGTGAAAAAGGTAAATAAATATCTCATTGAGAAAGTAAATAAACATCTATCCAAATAATTATTTCGACAAAAAATAGAATAGAAATAAATGCATTCAAAGAAAGAGTTATCACTTATTATTTTTATACACTGAAAATAAGAATTCTCCACTCCTAAGAAC
The DNA here is from genome assembly GCA_004024745.2 of Catagonus wagneri. Classification (NCBI taxonomy): domain Eukaryota; kingdom Metazoa; phylum Chordata; class Mammalia; order Artiodactyla; family Tayassuidae; genus Catagonus; species Catagonus wagneri. The sequence continues at coordinate 6,077,636 of PVHT021183691.1, read as the reverse complement.
CATTTTCATGAAGATTTATCACAAAATCATATTTTCCATTTTACAATTTCTCTCTTTTAGTTGCTAGGAACTGTAAACTATTCATTTAATTTCCCAGAAATTAAATATCTTCCTAAAAACTCTATATAATCCCCATTACATAAGCATATCATAGTATCTTTTCTTCAGCACACAAAAAACTATAGTAATTATAACTTATTCTTTATTTGTCATCTTTCTACAGAAATTATCAGAAATAGCCTTACCAGGAAATTATACAGATTATAAATACAAGTTTTAATAGACTACTGATCATCAGACTGTTATGCTGCAAGTATTTCTAGAACACGATAGCACAAATTAAAGGCATTAATTCCAAAACAACAGTTTATTAACAAAAAAGTACAAAGAAGTACAAATGGACATCCTATATCCCCCCATTATGGTCCATCTATCTATCTCCCTTTCAGTCCATGACATGGCCTTCTTGAGTTAAAAATGGGTAAAATACGTTTCCTCTGCCCAATGGGCCCTAACAACCATCCCAAAACAAATCATTATGTATTTAAGTTATACAGTCCACATCAATTTTTTTTAAATGTTGTATCTATATGAGTTGCCATAAAAGCCTCTTTCCTTGCAATACACCATGTACCTAAACTAAACGAAGCATATGAATATCAATATCCATAAATCAAGTGTAGACACAGGGAATATCATATCACTAATATGTCTGCCTTGAAGTAACAGTTTAAAAATGAAAGCTTAGAGGTGTCAGAAAGGATTTTCATAGATACTTACTAAAACACTTCAAGTCAAAAACATCTTGTTAACTGAATTAAACTGAGGTACATGGAAAGCATTCAGCTTAGTTGTGTTTTCTGCAATAATTTTAAATCAAAGCTTATATATAATCTTACTGTTGTTAATCTCAATTTTCTCTAAGGGACAGTTCGATTTATTTCAATAAACCTACAGTTAATTACATACTTCTCTCTCTACAAGCCCAAAGTACTTTCTAAATCATGCTAAAGTCCCAGTACTTTGTGATTTCTCTCACAGGGCTCTTTAAAGTACCAATGCAGGATGGGGAGATTTAGTAAACTGCCATGTTCAATAAATAATGCACAATTTGCTCTTTCTGCTATGGCTCACCAGGACAGAACATATGAATTGGTTTACTAATGTTCCTAAAAGTCTTGTGTATAATTTATTAGATTAAACATTTTTTTGAGTGGTAAGCTTCAGCCTTCTGGTTTGTGAAGGGAGCCAGATCAGAGCTTAGTACTATACTTTACTCCCTGTTTAGAACTAGTCTTATATTATAAAGAACATGAGCTCAGTGTTGGACTAGGCTGTAGTAACATAAGGTGCTATACCAGTGACACACTTTTTTGGGAGCTGGGAAATTCAGATGACCACTCACTAAACATAAAATCATTATTCCACAAAGATTTTATTCACATAAAACTTGCACAGTAGCAAAAAAAAAAAAAAATCAAAACATAACTAAGCCACATATCAAAGAACAATATACAATAGAGATTTGAATTTCTCAATGGCATTGGAAAGTATTTCCATAAATAACATTTACAATTCTAGTGTTAGGTCTTTCCAAGGTGTCTGAAGCTTCACAGTGCTAGAATTGATTTTTATCAGAACACATGCAAAAATGTGCAACATAATAATCCATATTAATGACACAAAAAAAAAGCACGCCAGTTATTTGTCATTCCAGCACGGCCATGCCACTCTATGTTCTAAAAACAAACAAACAACCCCCCAAATCCGGGTCCCATTCATTCTTCAATTATGCCTTTAGTCACTCTGCTTTATTATATTCAAACAGTCACTGTTAGTGCTCTTCACCACGACTTTCAGGTTGACGTCACTCCCTGCCTGCTGGCTGTCAGGACTGGGGGACGCCCCTCTCCCAGACTCACCTTCTTCCGGATGTCTTCATCATTTGCTCCAAGAGAGGCATAGAGCTTGAATGCAGCCTGGCGAAGTTCATGAGCATGCTTTAAGTCATGATCAAGCTATGGGAGGGAAAAAAAGATACGTTCCAACCCAGTCCACAAATGAAATTTTCAATAAACTAATCGAGCAGAGTTGAAGAAAAAAATTGTTTAAAGACTATTAATATACCAGTGCTGGTTATTTTAGGGTTCTACTCACATATGACTGAGACCCTACTCTTTGTGTCAACACGACCTGGAATTCTTGCAATCTGCTTCTAAGGTTTTTTTTTGGTCTTTTCTAGGGCCGCACCCGCAGCATATGGATGTTCCCAGGCTAGGGGTCTAACAGGAGCCGTAGCTGCCGGCCACAGCCACAGCCACAGCAACGCGGGATCCAAGCCGCATCTACAACCTACACCACAGCTCATGGCAACGCCGGATCCTTAATCCACTTAGCGATGCTAGGGATAGAACCCGCAACCTCATGGTTCCTAGTCGGATTCGTTAACCACTGAGCCACGACGGGAACTCCTGCTTCTAAGGTTTGACACTGGTATATGGAAAATCTTTGTGAACCTCTGAGCCCTAAAAATTCAGTGATTCTAGATGGTAGCTTTAGTGTGGCACTGATGCTTGTTTGCGCCAGCTCTTTGAAATACTCTCCTCAAAAAACAAGGCACACTCAGGCCTTTCTAGCCCCAGAAAACAGCTGATAACTTGAATGCTACTGCAATAATTTTTAGGTTTTCCCAAACATTAAGAGTAGTGCTAGCATACTTCCAGTATTTAAACAGCTTTTAGAAACAGGAAAACCTTTGTGAAAATCCTTAATAAGCAACAGATCACGGTAATCATTACTACCTATTAAGCTATCTGAGAATTTGTTCAGGAGGCTTTTTTGGGGATAAATTCATTAAAATTACTTGCTGATACGAAACAATTAATGCTACTTTTTCATATGCAAAACTGGCTTTCTCAGTTATCAATTCTTCCATATACTTATCACCAAACTACCACAAAAAATAAGAGAGGTATACTCTCAGGACATTTTCAGTGACTAAATACAGTAAAAATACCAGGCATATCAATAAATAATTTTATAATAAAGAGCTATAATTTACTCATTCAAATGATTACAACTTTTTCCAAATGAGGTGCCTTGGAAAGGTTCACTTTTATGCAAAGTTGTAAGTGTTGTTCACAATAATCTGAGACCCTCTTTTGAGAATTCCTAAAGAACTGAATAGAGTACTAACAAGAAAACCCTGACGATGATATATTTTCATCAACTAGGAGAGTTTTATTTTATTTTTTGTCTTTTTAGGGTCGCCACTGCAGCATATGGAAGTTCCCAGGCTAGGGGTCAAATTGGAGCTACACCTACCGGCCTACACCACAGCCACAGAAGCATGGAATCTGAGTCACGTCTGCATCTACACCACAGCTCACCACATCGCCAGATCCTTAACCCACTGAGCAAGGCCAGTGATCGAACCTGCATCCTCATGGATACTAGTCAGGTTCATTACTGCTGAGTCATAATGGTAACTCCTCCAAAAATATTTTTGATCAAAGCAGGCAGTGATGGATTCTGGGAGGAACCTCCCAATACACAACACTCATTTTGATGTGTAAGTTCTAAAATATTTGTTCTTATGTCTTTATTACTTTCTAGTCAGAACATATAGCAGAATACTGTCTTGGACTAATATACTACGAAAAATTGCATATTTATTAACATAAAAATTTCTTTCGTGTGAATCTAGTATCTATACTTGTATGTCAGAAATCACTAGATAATCTATCATCAAAAATAAAGATGGTGAAACAACTAATATTCAACTTTAGAAGATCAAATTATTATTATTCCAGTTTTACTATGATGGAAATAAAATGGAAAAACTAACAGAAGGGATAATTTATGTAACAGTTAAGTGATTTGCACATACATAGGCTAGAAGTTCATATGTTTCCTCACTGTCGTGTCCATCAAAGTAAAGCGTTCTATCTGCCTTGCTGGAATGGGCAACTAAGGGTGTTTATGAGGCCATAGTTAGGACTTACTCCATATATCTTTGTACTGTGAGGTACTATGTCAGTATGAGCAAGTAGCCAAAGGGACAGGGGACAAGACAAGACAAGACAGCTGGTTCGATGTAACCCTCCACTTCTACTGGAAAAACAATACTACTGCAGGAAGAGCAGAAACATAACTTTAATACATAAAGGGCAGTGAACATTATCTAAATGTCAGTGAAGGTTATTTTAGGCCTTTTCTGAGAAATCATCTATGTTACCGAAGGTATAAGATTCCTTTATTTAAAAGGGCTTTGAACTATAATTATCCATTGGTTCAAAGTGGTGAACAGTAAGAAAATCTTTTAAAAAATCCCTCCCTTGAGCTGCTGAAAAGGAAAAGAGAACATACCCTTTTAATATCAGTGATGGCACTCACTGAGCTGGGATACTTGAAATAATCAGCAAGCATGGCAATGAGGTGATCAGTAATGCTAGCGATTCTCTGTAGCTCAACATCTGGTTCAATCAGATAGGCGAGTGTCTCAGCTCCTTCAACTCTCTCCTCTAGTAATCTCTCCTTACTGCACATTCGAACCAAACAAGGCAGTGTCTGGAATGTAGTGAAATTGATTATTGGCTTGTTGGTAAAAGCAAAAGCATGATGGAGATCATACAGTAACTAAATCAACCCAATGGTTGTTACTGGGAGTCATGTTTGTGACCAAATGCTTCAATAAAGACTTTCACAGTAAAAGGTTTTTTGGAATGCAAAAACAAACAAAATTCTGGGCATATTAATCATTTATGCTGGCACAGTAAACTCTAATTGTACAATCAAAGCATATTAATACAAATTCTAATGAGGCTTTTGTCATTGATAAGACTGAAGCTTTATTGTATAACCTTACAAAGACATTTAAGAATTTCTAATAAATCATTTCTGATGCTTCTGCCCTATGTATTTATTTACCTAAAAGATATCCAACAGTTTAATCAGGAATGATGTTGCCTTAGAAAAACCATGATATCTTTTTCTTAGTGAGTGATATGGCTGGGATGACTTTTATTTTTGCTTTTTAGGGCTACACCTGGGGCACATGGAAGCTCCCAAGCCATGGGTCAAATTGGAGCTGTAGCTGCTGGCCGATACCACAGCCACAGCAATGTCGGGTCCAAGGCATGTTTGCGACCTATACCACAGCTCACAGCAATACTGGATTCTTAACCCACTGAGCGAGGCCAGGGATCAAACCTGTATTCTCATGGACACTAGTTGGGTTTGAAACCCACTGAGCTACAACAGGAACTCTCATGGCTGGGATGACTTTTAATTTTTGTTTATAGAGATTAATACCTACAATTGCAAAAACAAAATACAGCTTTAAAAATTCATCGATCTTACCATTACTCAGATTCCATCAGTTCTATAATCCAAGTGGCATCAATCATATTTCCTAGGTTCTCCAAAGAACTCCTTGGGATGACTGATATCTACTAGTCCAATTTTACTTCTGAGGTCCTTGAAAAATCTTGGCACTGGTCTTGGTAAATTATCTACATTAGATTTTTCCATGAAAATATCCTATTGTATTTATATTTTTATGGCTGATAAATCCAGTTAAAAGGACGATGTGGAAATAGAAACTGAAATGTTAGAATTATAGGGAGCCTTTCAACTATTGCAGTCAACTATGCTCTGTTCTTTTCTGAATTCCTATTACAGCTTTACCACTTTACTGTTCACATTGACTTTCTACAACCCTAACCTTCCAAGAAGAAAGCCTTATTCTTATTTCCTTTTGAACAGTTACCAACATTTAACAATACCATATATTCATGGATTACTGAATTTAATGCTCACAACTACTACACAAAGAAGACACTATTAACCTAGTTTACCAATGAGCAAAAAAATGAGAGGCAGAGAAGTTGAGTAAGGGTATGGAAGCCCCTAGCACTCTATGCAGAGCTTTTCACTTATGGGTCTCAGATCTCATTAAATGTCTTATTTCACCAAAGACTAATAGGAAGCATTAATCTTCTTAATAATGAACCTTTATCCTTGGGTTCATTTTGAATACTGATAATGAGAGATCTCATATTCATAAAATGACATACTATCAGTTTATTTACAGTTATTCTTTAATAAGATGTTTAATTTATTAAATATATTGTAATTCTCACAATAACCCTGTGAGACAAAGGTGCAGGAATTACTGCTTCCGTTTTCATAATTAGGAGTCTGAGGCACCAAAAAAATAAAGAATTCTAAGACCAGAATCCAGGTCTTAGGAATTTTAGGGCTAGACTTTTATCTGGGTTCTTCTAAGTTTTTTTTGCATTTGACACACAAAATAATGATGACTGCTTTCATGTGCTATTTATTTATTCTTTCTTGTTATGCCTTTTGATTATCTGCCATGAGTATGATACAAAGTCTTTATCCATAGAATTAGTGAATTGCTTGACTACAAAACAGTGTTGCAAACTAAATGAAAATCAAGGACTAAAATATATTTTCTACCTAACCTGAATTTTAAATATTTTTACATCTACATCCTAATTATGATAAAAATGAAAAAGATTTGACAAGGAAAGAATTATTTTCGAAACACATCAGACACCAATTTTCTTTTCCTTTTTTTTTTGCTTTCTAGGGCCACACCTACAGCATATGAAAGTCCCCAGGCTAGGAGTTGAACCAGAGCTATAGTTACCAGTCTACACCATAGACACAATAACGTTGTATCCGAGCCCCGTCTGCGACCTATACCACAGCTCACAGCAATGCTGGATCCCCAAGCGAGTGAGGCCAGGGATTGAACCCACATCCTCATGGATACTAGTTGGATTCATTTCTGCTGTGCTGCAATGGGAACTCCCCAAACACCAATTTTTTAAACTACATATCATCCCACTGAAAAGCATGGTGTTTAAAATATTATTTTATGCTATGCATATATACTATATGGATAAATGTATAAAAAGAAATAGGAATATCAATATTTATATTCAACACTTATATGACTGGGTAACTTTCACATGTTTTTAGAAAGAATTAACTAGCTCACCTTTAATACAATACAGTTGTCATCTGTCCGAATTGCTCCAGCTCTACACATGTAAGTTAAACTGGAATAAGATGGCAAAAATTAAGTTTTTGCTCGCGTTTTAAAGCTTTAAAAAAAAAAAAACTTGTTTGCCTTTAAAATTTTATGGGCAAGAAAAAAGGACAACTACCCTCACTTATTTTGAGGAAGAAGGTCTGACACTCCTTTATCTGAGATTCTATTAATTTTAATAGTCAAACTATCTGATATATGTATACAGTAAGCTACATATTTTTAAAATACCTACAAAATTGTTTCTCTATACCTTTTATGTTTGAAGTTTTCTGTAATAAAAAACTTAAAATATAAAGTTAATAAAATCTAAGTTTAAATGAAGTTAAACTGGGATATTCCAACTTCAACAGGAGTAGTTCAAGTATCACAGAAGCAGCATTTAACCCGTAACACTTAGACTTATCTCTAAGATATTAACTAACTAATCAAAGGTTAGGCTTTGAGAATTAGTAAATGATTTGGTTCTACTGAAAAACAATTTATCTTCACAATTATATCTGGCTTTGAAAAAGAAAAAAATTACTTTGTACTTCCTAAGCAGGTACTGAACACTATGCACTTAAGAAACTTAATGAATTTCCTTTTTGAATTGGATTCCTTTAGTAAGCTGGAGAGGAAAAAAACTAGAACACTCCATGTTTTGGCTTCTAGGGAAAGCCATAAATAAATTGATAACATTCTTTACTTGTAGGAGCTCAAATCTTTATAGCTGTCATCATAATCTTAAGGTTTATTACCACATTTTCAGTTTCATGAGAGGATTACCTTACGAAGAGAAAGGCATATGTTCAGTTTTGAAGACAAAACGCAGACAAATAATGAAAACAAACAGAAAACACACAATTCATGATGCATGAGTAATTCACTGAAAACTCATTCTGGCCAAAATATTAGAGAACCATAGCTTCTTTTTTTTGCTATTTTAGGCCTGCACCCGAGGCATATAGAGGTTCCCAAGCTACTGGTCAAATGGGAGCTGTAGCCACCAACTTATGCCACAGAAACAGAAACACCAGATCCAAGTCGCGTCTGCAACCTACACCACAGCTCACAGCAAAGCCAGATCCTTAGCCCACTGAGCGAGGCCAGAGATCAAACCTGCATCCTCCTTGATCCTAGTTGGGGGAACCATAGCTTCTTAAATACTAAACTAAACCATTCATTTAGCACAAAAGCCTACACAATAGGTGCTAAATCTATCATGTATTGATAATAACAGAATTAACACCTATTGAGTATGACCCAGAAATTGTGCTAATAAGAACTATAAGTAATTATTGTATACATGGTCATATCTCTATGAGGATCTTTGTTTTTCTAAAGACAAGGAAGTCACATTCTCTGAAATCATGTCTTGGTTATTAATTTCAACTAATTCTCGCTTATTTCTATATTCTTATATTTTCCTGGCATAATACTTAGCTTAACATATGTTGGTTAAATCTGATCTAATTCTGTTTTATTTCAAGTGAAATACAAGGAGAAGTTAATGTAATGAAGTAATTTTCTGTTGATAGTCTTAGATATTATAAGAGAGTTCTTGTCCTGCCCGCTACTAGCAGTAAACCAAGTACAACACTCACATCCATTTAAGAAAACGTGAGATAACCCCATAGCTTTCAAATTTCAAAATCCCAAAAGAAGATGGTGACTGAAAGTGAGCTAATGAGGCTGTCCAAAAAATATTCTCAATCGATAAAGCACTCTTTCTTCAACTGTCTTGATTTTTACCATTTTGCTGAGGTGAGCTGCATTTCAATAGGCTTATCCCTCTGCAACATCTTCACAAAAATTTGTGGTAACAATTCTCCATCAACCAAAACTAGAAATAAAACAAACGATAAGGATTAAGGAATTCTTTAAATCTACAAAGTTCATAAATTAAATCATGTAGGTGCCACTGAAAGTTCCAGCCTACCATTTACCAGGGTCATCGATACCTGGGGGTTTTCAAAAGCTAAAACTGAGAAGCATTTCAGTGCTTGCATTCGAACCTGTAAAAATAAATGAACAAACAAAGCATTTATATTAATTTTGCAAATATGAATTTTAATGTCTCAGGATCTAGACTCTTCTGAAGAAATAAGTATTTAAATCTGCTTAAAGTACTAAAGGAAGGACTCAAGGGAATTAAAAAAAACCTTACTGTAGTAAGTTAAAATTATAAAATGTTAACATTAATTTTGAAGTAACAGAAAAGAAAAATCAGTGAAGCAGCAGCAGCTAAAATTGAACTAGATAAATCCCTAATCAAATATAAATGAACAATGTAAAAAACACAATGTTGGTAACAAGGCAAAGAGAACTTACTAACAATTAATTACTAATTGCCTTTCAAGTGAGACATTTCTTTTTCCCAAATTACAAACCAAAGAACTTAAGAGAAGACGCCCACCACCCGGGAAAAGAGTATTCCTGTAGTTGTGATGATGGGGATGGGGGGGGTGTGGGAAGAGAACAAGAGAGGAGAGAAAGTCATAATAAAAGTTTGAAAAGGATCAAAAAAGGACTAATTTAACTTTCCTTTTTTTTGCTCCGCTTTTTAGGGTTGCACCCATGGCATGTGGAGGTTCCCAGGCTAGGGGTCCAATCGGAGCTACAGCCACGGGCCTAGGATACAGCAATGCCAGATCCGAGCCATGTCTGAGACCTACACCACAGCTCGCGGCAATGCTGGATTCTTAGCCCACTGAACAAGGCCAGGGATCAAACCCGCATCCTCGAGGATCCTAGTCAGGTTCGTTAACCTCTGAGCTATGAAGGGAACTCCAACCTAACTTCTGAAATACCTATGAATTGTGCTACTATGCCTCAAAACTAGGTGACTGCTCTGGGATGATACCAAGGGCCCAAACTTTTGACCTCATACAACATCTATTATAATTTGCAAGAGCTCTAAGAGAGCTCTTATTTTTCATTCTTTCTGTTCAGTTTTCACCAGAAGATCTAATCCTCACTTTCAAGTCTGAGCCTATGCATGTTCTTACATGGAGACTTAGATCGACAGGATAGGTAGCTGAGGTGTGAAGAACCCCTGTGCCTCACCTGGGCAGCATGAGCATGGGCCCAAAGGTGGAACCTAGAATATGTTCATGATACTCTGACAGAGGAGTAAATCTTGGTAAGAGTAATATTACCATAACATTTTTCCTTCCATAACCCAGAATTGGTCACAGTGTAAAGAAGTCTAGTGTGGAAAAGAAAAGAAAGAAATGGAGGAAGAACTGAGGGAGTTAATGAAGCTAGAAGATGAAGAAGAAACAGCTCTCAGTAAACATTTCCTTCCTTTGCATCTGGCTACTTTCAAGCTGGTTCCAGTCCCCATTCCTATCCTTGTGAGATCTTCACCAAGACCTAACTTTGGGTGTGTGAAGTAGGGAAAACATATATATTAGCAGGCCATACCTGCAATAAAGTTAAAGACCAAAAGAGCAGACAAAAATGACTGCTTTTCTGCTCTGCAGGAAATTCCTGTAATACTTAGTTTTAATGTGACACAATAAAAACAGTGTCCCAATATTTGCAACAACTCACAGCTGCACAAAAATGAAATGCCAAAGTTTTAACTAAATCCCTGATAGTATATCATGATACTGCTTACCAATATATAAAAGATAGTAAAGAAAATTTAATTAACAAGTCTAAAAAACCCTTGACTTTTTTTAAACTCAAAATACAAAATAGAACACATTTTAAATGTTGATGTATATATGGGTATATCCTGTAAATCTGAGTTATTGTGGCTAAATAAAGGTTTCAAATAGGAAATCCCAAGTCTTTCCTAATACAGAGAGCGAGCATTGCTCCTACATACTTCAAGGCATGACCTCACATACAGCTTTGGCAATGACACCGTACCAGAAGAGATTACTAATGAGCATAGGTAAAAATCAACAGCAGCTTATACCACAACCATATCCTGAAAATAAATGGATAAGCAAGGGTAGATTTTTTTTTTAAGAGCATTCTAAAGGTAAAACAATGCTCTACAACATTTTACTGATAAAGTACAGTAATTTTAGTAATTGTGATTGATCACAATATCTACCAAAGGAGCAATAAAATATGTACGCCTCTTTCTAGGTCAAGACTCTAGAAATAAAAAATAAAGTATAAAAATCTGGCCATAATTTTTAACATCTTACTTTGTAAGATGCTGAGGTTAGTAGGTGAGCAATATTCTGAACTGCACCATGGTTAAATAAAATTGTTTGATGATCTGGACCCTGTAAGAAAAGAGAATATAACAGTACATTAAAAAGAGTAATAATTCATTTCAATAAAATATTACATAAATGTAAAAAAACACATTCACGACAATGTAGGATTCTCAGTTACCTTTCTCTTGTATAAACTCCTCCCCCAAAGCAGGGTTGACACTGTTTTTAGTCCAGCAAAGGGGTGCCATGTCTTACCTCTCATCCCAGTTCTACAGAACTGCAGCTTCCTTACCTTCCCAAAATAAGGAAGGGGGCACAGAAGCTACCCTGGCACAGGCCCTTTGCAATTCTTTTTCTTTCTTTCTTTCTTTTTTTTTTTTGTTTTGTTTTTTAGGGCTGCACCTGCAGCATATGGAGGTTCCCACGCTAGTGGTTGAATCGGAGCTGTAGCCCCTGGCCTATACCACAGCCACATCTGTAACCTACACCACAGCTCACGGCAACGCCAGATCCCTAGCCCACTGAGCAAGGCCAAGGATCAAACCTGCATCCTCATGGATACTAGTCAGATTCGTTAACCACTGAGCCACCACGGGAACTCCCCTTTGCAATTCTTCAATAAGGATACCATCACAGCAACAGAAGCACTCTGAATTCTGTATTTCATGTGCACACCCTTACCCTCTGCCCACAGGAGACAAACGTAGCCAGGGGAACTCTAAAACTAATTAATTGCAAGAGGAACTGGACCAGAGCCTAAGTTACCTCAACACATCAGGGAGATGTGAGAAGTAGATAGTGAGAAACAAAGCACTCTCTAACTGAGGGGTAAACAACTTTTAGCTCTCTCTCTCTCTCTCTCATTCTTCTTAAAATGATCACTTCTTAGAGTAAGAAAGTGAAGAAACAGGAAAATTCAGGTATTTTATTTTTCATTACCTCTGTTTCCTACTAATGAATTTACTGAAGATCTTCAATCCTACTAATGAATTTACTGAAGATCTTCAAAGTGTCACAAACTAAAGGTTAATGCAAGGCTTCATATTTGTCAGTACTTATATTCATTTCTTTAATGTACTACCTATCTACTCAAGTAATTTAAGTCAATTGGGAGTTCCCATCATAGCTCGGCAGTAATGAACCCAACTAGTATCCACAAGGAGAAGGGTTCTATCCATGACTTTGCACAATGTGTTAAGACGTTGCTGTGAGCTGCGGTGCAGGTTGCAGACGCAGCTTGGATCTGGCGTTGCTGTGGCTGTGGCATAGGCCGGCGGCTACAGCTCCAATTTGACCCCTAGCCTGGGAACTTCCATATGCTCTGGGTGCAGCTCTAAAAAAGTCAATTAAAGCCAAGGTAAGGATGGTATTTCATGTTTATCATTATTTAGAAGAGAAAAATGTAGCACCAAAAGGTAGGGTACTAGTCTGGATTCATCAGAGGCCCAGTTCCTACTCTAGAAAAAGAACCCTCAAACCAACTTCTCCAACCCACTGTTTAACCAACTTAAAACTATCTTACAGATGCTCATTCTTTTGGGGGGCAAAATATCCATCATTCGAAGTGGGGAGATCAGCATTCAGACTTCTGAATAATAAAAGAGTCAATTTCTACTTTATAGATAACGATCCCCTAAATATTTTATATAATTAAGTGTCCTTAAAAATTTTTAACAATTTCTCAATTTCTATACATTAAAAAGCTTAAGTATAGTTGATTCTATATACTTTCTAACTTATAATGTCTTATTTTCAATCACTATATAATATTCCACGGTTTACCAGAGAAACTGCCATTATAGGAGTTTCCGCTGTGGCTCTGTGGGTTAAGAAACCAACTAGTATCCATGAGGATGCAGGCTCGATCCCTGGCCTTACTCAGTGGGTTAAGGATCTGGCATTGCCTTGAGCTGTGGCATAAGTTGCAGATGCGGCTTGGATCCCACATTGCTATTGCTGTGGTTATGGTGTAGGCCAGCAGCTGCACCTCTGATTTGACCCCTAGTCTGGGAATTTCCATATACCATGGATGCAGCCCTAAAAAAATGGAAAAAAAAAACAACCAACAACAACCCATTATATATTTCAGGTAGTCTCTAACGTCTCAGTATTATACCTCAACCATGCATCTGCAATTATAATAATAAGCACTGCTTACTGGGTACTTGTTACATGCTGGGCACTGCTCTAAATGTTTTACTTGAATTGACTCATTTGAAACATTGGAGTCTTGGGCTTACTCACTGTAAAATAGTGGTGGACACTCTAATGGGGGAGCCAAGGAAGAGTCTACTAAGAATCTGATCCATTTTTTCTAACCCATTAACAAGTATGTAACTAGGATAAATTATGAAGATAAGCCTCAACTAGCTCTAGCTAAGACTTCTTTGACTTCACAGGCAATACTTAGCAGAACAGCTAAGTAGGCAGGGAGGGGGCTGCCTTCACCCCTTGTACCTCACTGTCTTCCACCTCTGTCTGTATTCAGCCAGTCTGTGCTTTGAGATGAACTGATACTAACGGATTATTTTATAATCTCCAAGACATTTTATACATACACAAGCAAATACATGAGAATATTTTTTGCACTATTTTAACACAAATGGTAGAATAAACTATAAATACATATATACATACATGGCCCTTAACTTTTTATTTCCCTTATAATATATCTTACTAATCATTCATATCAGTGCATAAAGAGTTTCTCATTTCTTTTTTGGCCTTAATCCATTGTATGAATATCCCATACTTTGACTACTACCCTATAGTTAGACATTTAGATTATTATTAGTTTTGGAGTTACGTTTATAAGTGATGGTGAAACACAAGGCCTTTCTCTATACATAACTGTTCCCCATTACTTACAAGACATTGTACTTTCTAATCCTTCACATTTCTTTGCCTCAATTGCAGCAAATATTTGTTACAAAAGAAGCTCTTCCTCCTCTCTGTGGTCACACATACACACATACATTGTGTAAAAACAACTGAAAGGAAGGAATTAGTGGCTAAACCAACTAAAGAGGAGTAACGTTTGTTCCATTTTTATCAAGTCTCTCTTTAGTCTCTCCAAATGAACCTGCAGGAACCTGGGGCTAGTGAAGCAGCCTCCTCAGGGTGGGAAGTACCTAAGCGATCTCAAGCTGCAAAAGACAGGTCTCACAAATCTGAATAATTGCTTAAGAAGTAGCAACAATTTAGAAGTTAGAATTACAATTAAGACTATTATGAGCCTTTTTTTTTCTCTGTTTTTCTTTTTTTTTGCTCCTAAACAAATCAGGGAGAGGAGTTTCCATTGTGATGCAGCAGAAACAAATCCAACTAGTATCCATGAGGATGTGGGTTCGATCCCTGGCCTTGCTCAGTGGGTCAGGGATCTGGCATAGCCATGAGCTATGGCACAAGTTACAGAAGTGGCTCAGATCCCAAGTTGCTGTGGCTGTGTGTAGGCTGGCAGCTGTAGCTCTGATTCGACCCCAGGCCTGGGAACTTCCACATGTTGCGGGTATAGCCCTAAAAAGCAAAAAATAAATAAATAAATCAGAGAGAGAATTTCAAAAACATAATTATGATTGGCTTAAAACACAAATATTTTAGTAATCTCTCTTTCTGACTCCCCTCCCCAAAGTATGTAAGTTTATTTAATATTTGATACCAGTATATGAAAATTTGTAAGTTAGTCTTAAAATGTTACTATGAATTTTATTTTGGTCTTTTATGTGAACTAAACAATATGAAAATAAAAGGTTTTAATAATTAACCACAATACAGAGATCATCAGATCAGTTGTTTTCATAGATACATGTTGTTAGTGTATCAGCAGGGAAATTAATATTGTATTTTAGGCTATTTGCTATTGTCATTATAAATGCTATGTTTGCTGAGGCCTAATTATATCTCAGAACACTTAAAATGGGTCATTTATTTCAGTGGCTAATTACCAGGCTAAAAGAAAGCTGAGTTCAGGTTTTTAATTATATCTTCAGTTCTGTTAGTTGCATGAGGGTGCCTGTAAATTCTTGCTCAGCATAAGAATCTCTCCAGCAAAAGAACCGGTTATTAAACAGTGTTCCTTTATCTATGATTTCAGCTAAAACAGCACTGAAACGTTTCAGATAAGCAAGACGAAAAGTGTTGAGAAGTTTCTGATGAGTAATTCTAAAAACTACTTGGGTAACTTCAGGAATGGGATTATTCAAACTTTTCATAATTTACATAATAATTTGACACATAGTAGTTATACTTCCAATCTAATTTTCACAGTAAGCCCTTTTGGGATTACTGTGATTATAAGCAGTAGATGCTGTGCTCTCAAGCACTCAGAAGTAGATGCTGAAAGTTTTTTTCTTTTGCTTTTTAGGGCTGTACCCATGGCATATTGAGGTTCCCAGCCTAGGAGTCAAATCGGAGCTGCAGCTGCCGGCCTACACCACAGCCACAGCAATGTGGGATCTGAGCCATGTCTGCAACCTACACCACAGCTCACAGCAACGCCAGATCCTTTACCCACAGCATGAGGCCAGGGATCAAATCCACATCCTCACAGATTCTAGTTGGATTCGTTTTCAGTGAACCATGATAGGAACTCAATGTTGAAAGATTTTTAATGAGGGATAGAGTTCTGGAGTATCCTTCTCCACCTATTTGCCAGGGGGCTGTAAGACATCATTAAATGTTGGAAACTTCTAGACTCTATTAGGTCAACTCATTTTTAGCAAATGAATTGCAATAAAATTGTTTTCTCAAAGCTTTTCTTTGCCCAGGTCAAAAGATTAAGGAATCAACATCCCTAGTCCTGTGAGCTGGCTTACATACTGTCAAAGCAATCCAGGAAGAGGAACTTCAAAGACTTCTGACAAAACTCTTAAATTCTAAGTTTCTTAAATAGAAATAGAATAGGCTACTATAGCTAGGATTTGGGAGGTTTAAAGTTTTAAGGTATAATGTATAGACACTTTCTGAAACCAAGTGATTCAATTTATATTTGGGAAACTGTTCTAAAATAGCATAGATCTGTGATCTTTCTAGTTTAATATGCAGTTCACTTTACCTTCTTTCATGTAGTTCCCCAAACTCCTCACTTTATATCTGGACTATAAACAATAGGTAGGTGAGTAATAATCAGAAGATAAACAATGATTTGGTTAAAAGTTAGCAGATCAGGGTTATCAAAAGAGTACATTCACTATGTAAACTATGAAGCAAAATAAGTAGCACGGCATAGCACTCTTCAGTTTAGCTTCAGGTTCTTTAACAACTAAAATTTCTCTCAACAAAGAGGAGAGAAGAATCTCTCTTGATCCTCTTTATGTGAGATCACTTAAAACAATTCTCAACAATGTGGGGACTGAACGTACAGAGAAAACAATCACGATCATATACTGCTGGTAAGAGTATAAAACTGTATAACCTCCACATAAGACAACATGTGGTAAAATTACAAATGCACACACTTTTTGACTCAGCAATTTCGTTTCTTGTAAAAATGTCTTACATACAAGGTATTTGCTGCAGCATTACTTTGAAATATGACTGGAAACAAGCTAAATGCCCAACAGAGACTGGTTAAATTATTTTATATCTGTACAATAAAATACTATACATCTGTTGGGAAAAAAAAAATGAGGACGCTCCTTATGTACTGATATGGAATATCCCTCAAGATGTTAAACAAAAAATGCAAGGTGCTAAATAGTATGTATGGTATGCTACCATGTATGTTTAAAAAAGAGGAAAATATATGCATAGGTCTGTTTCTATATGTACAGATTAGCTCCAGAAGGATACATAAGGAAGGCACATATAAGACTTTACGTTATAGAGAACATTTATCCTGGCTCTTACTTTACAGCAGTGTGAGAAGATCTGACAGATGTATTCCTGGGTGTAGCGGGACCTGCTGAGCAGTGCCATGAGATGCGGTATCACTGTGGCATCCTGGAGTCAAAGAGAAGAAGAGCACAGCAACAAGGAACTCAGACATGGTGGGTGCCTCTAACAAATGATTTCCATAAGCAGGTACATATGTAATCCTCTTTTCTTAATGAAAATAATCAAGTCTCTTTAAGGAGCACAGCAACACAAAAGTAACTTGGCCATCAATATTAGGCAAAGGACAAGGAGAGAGGCTTCAAACTGCATCCTTTGACAACAAATACAAAAATAGGAAACTCTCAGTTTCTCTCCCACAAACAGACTTCAGCCTCACAACAACAACAAAAAAATCCTGTTAATAAGACGATATAAATCTATTCTGAAACCAAAACATGACATAATAATAAGATATGTAATAATAAATAGCTTATAAGGAAGAATTACTATATTAAAACAACAATTTTGATCTCTGAGATGGTTTGGCAAGTATCAGTAACAGGTTAACACTCATAATAACTGTAGTTAGCTAATTTCAGTCTTCACAAGACAAGACAATTTATATAATAGTAACCTCTCACTTATAGCCCACTCCCTGCCTAATACAGACACTTAGCAACATACATGATGGTATAGGAGGAGAGAAGAATCCACCCAGCCTGCTGCAGGACTCTCCACAAATCTCCTTTTTCTTGAGTATAAGAATTAAGCACTGAAAGGATATTTGGCCTGAACCACAGATGGAAAAGGAGACTTAGCTCAAGCCCCTAATCAATGCTGTCACCAGTCCTATAGCAATGCTTCTCAAGTGTGAATGTGCATATAAATTCCTAGGGGACATTCTATATGTACAAATTCTGATTCTGTAGGTCTGGAGTAGGACCTAAGATTCTCCATTCATTCTAACTTGCTCCCAATTGATGGCCGATGCCACTGGTCCACTGACCACACTTTGACAAAAGACAATAGAGGCAAGGAAGGAAACTTAAAAGAATACCACTGTTGGGATAAACAAGACTGGGATTCCCTGTAGAAAGAAAAGAATGCCCAAGATACATAAAAGGTAGGAAAATAGAGGGCTATTTCCCCTTGCTTGTTAGTATAACCCTGTGTTGTCCCAAACAGCTTAAAAATAAGATGAAAAACTTTGAAAGTCAGCTACTAAATGCATAGAAAAAAAGGGAAGAGATGAGAATGTAAAGTACAGATCTATTTTACAGATGGGAGGGGGGTGGCAGGGATGACAATGACAGTGATTCCACTGACAGAAGACAGAGAAGCAGAGAGAAGCTAAGAGAGAAGAGACAATGGAGAGGAAGATAAAAACGTCTCTACTGGGCTCCTAAAACTATTTCCACCTCCATCCTTTCCTCCACTGCTGTCATCCCTCAGTTTTCCTGTCACAACAGCCCTATTCCATTTCTTCACACCTGGCTCCCTTCTGCCAGCTGTTATATACCTGCAGTTTACGACTGATTAAACAAGGCAAAGAATAGCTACATAATTCCCCAAAGTCACCCACCCATCTTATGAACAGGGTTTCAAATTAGACATCCTGCCTTCTTCAACAGGACTGTGCTGTCTTTAGCTTAGTGCCTCAATTGCTGTGGCAACAGGCTTCCACACAATCCAATCCAACTCAAAGATGTCAGTTAATTACACTGAAATTCTACTCCTGTCATTATCCCACCCAACACTTTTCATGGAGTCTCCACTGTCTCTGAAGCATAAAATTGTTTCATAATTTAGACATTCTCACTGTGAAAAACCACTTAATGTCTCTGTGCCTTAATTTTTCTTATGTAAAGAACTTGTTGTAGACTAGCGTTCTCCAAATGATGCACCATGATCCATTAGTGGGTCATGAAATCAGTTTACAGAGTAGAAAGGAGTTAAATCAGTTTGCCAGGATCGATTTTCCCCCCATTACTGGGCTAGGAGTTGGGGAGAAAGGTCTAAGTTGTAAAAAGGTGACTGGTTTAATTTCTTCGTAAACATGACAATCAGAACTTCAGGAAAACAGACTGATATTTACTAGACGGAGATCTCTTCTACATGGAATGCTTTGAGGAGGATGTCTCTGATTTAAAAATGCTAACAGTAAACCTGTGGCTTTCAAAGAGTGGTCCATGGACCAGTAGCATCTCAGTTACCAAGAAACTTGTTAAAATGCATATTCTCAGGTCCCACCCCACACTCACTGAATAAGAAACCTGGAGGTAGGGTCTAGGATTCTGTGTTTAATGGACTCTCTAGGAATTCTGGTACATGCTCTAGTCTGAGAACCACTGTAGTAAAACAATCTATGGATCTATGAGACACGGCTCTCTAAAGAATGTTGCGCAAACCCCTGAGGTATAAAATCCAGATGTTTCCTAATTTAGAGCCTCCCTGTTGTGTGAAGTGACTCACAAACCTCACTTATAATCCCTATGTATCGTTACAGGCCAGAAAAACAGAAGTCTGATGTGGGAAAAAAAAAAACCATGGAGGCACATGACATGTCCCCTCTCCCTTGTTACTTTGCCTCTGACTCCTGACTGCTTATATTCTTGAAATATTTGTAAAACATCATTCTGGACAAGATCTTTGACCCACATGTATTCACTTTGACATTCCGTTTTTGTTTTTTTTTTTCTTCATTTTTAGCTGCCCTGCCGCATATGGAATTCCCAGGCCAGGGATCATATCCCAGCCACAGCTGAGACCTATGCTGCAGCTTTGGCAGTGCAGGATCCTTTAACCCACTGTGCTGGGCCAGGGACTGAACCTGCGTCCTGGCACTGCAGAGAAGCCACTGATCCCACTGTGCCACAGTGGAACTCCCTGCTTTGCCATTCTGGGTTTCTGTGTGTTAGCTCAGAGGATGACAACCAGCATTTTTTTTTAATTTTATTCATTTTTCTTTTTAGGGCCATACCTGTGGTATATGGAAGTTCCCAGGCTAGAGGTCAAATCGGAGCTATAGCTGCCAGTCTATGCCACAGTCAGAGCAACGCCAGATCTGAGCCACATCTGCAACCTATGCCACAGCATGTTGCAATGCCAGATCCTTAACCCACTGAATGAGGCCAGGAATTGAACCCCTCATGGATACTAGCTGGGTTCTTAATCTGCTGAGCCACAATGGGAACTTCAGCACTTTTTTTTTTTTTTAGTGAAAAGGACAGAACAGAAATCAGAAGGTACCACATTTATGGAATTATTTTCTGAAGATTACCTTAGGATATTGCCATTCCCCACTCCCTACTTAGACAGAAAATATATTTCTTACTGTGGATTGTGGATTAGAATGTTTGAAAAACACTAGCTTGGGTAATTTTTATTAAGTCCCATGTGGGAATTCCCACTGTGGTGCAAGGGGATTTGGTGGTATCTTTGGCGTGCTGAGACACAGGTTGATCCCCTGCCCAGCATGGATCCAGCATTGCACAACTGCAGATTGGATATAATCCTTGGCCTGGGAACTCCACATATCTAGAGGCGGAAAAGAAAGAAAGAAAGAAAGGGAAGAAAGGGAAGAAAAGGAAGAAAAGGAAGAAAGGAAGGAAGGAAGGAAGGAAGGAAAGAAAGAAAGAAAGAAAAAGAAAGAAAGAAGGAAGGAAGGAAGGAAAGAAGGAAAGAAAGAAGGAAGGAAGGAAAGAAAGAAGGAAAGATAGCGAAAGAAAGTCTCATGTAATTAACAGAAAAAAACACAAATAATCCCTAAAGTTTCTGAAAACCACTGAATGACCCTAAACATCTCTGGATTCTCTCACATGTATTCTCTGAGTCTAGCCTGGAAAGTAAACCTCTAACAAGCTGCTCTAGTTCACCTCTCCAACTGAAATGAACATAGATTCCCTTCTGGCATTAGACTCTTCTGCCCACTGTCCTGTATATTCTTTCTTACACAGATCTTTTCTAGAACAGCTCCTTTCCTCTCCACTTATTTATTTATTTATTTATTTATTTATTTATTTATTTGGTCTTTTTAGGGCCATACCCATAGCATATGGAAGTTCCAAGGCTAGCGGTCGAATCGGAGCTGTAGCCACCGGCCTACACAATAGCCACAGCAACGCCAGATCTAAGTAAGCTGTGTCTGCGACCTACACCACAGCTCATGGCAATGCCAGATCCTTAACACACTGAGCAAAGCCAGGGACTGAACCTGTGTCATCAGGGATGCTAGTCAGATTCGTTTCCGCTGAGTCAAGACAGGAAATCTTACCCATTATTAAAGACCCAGGTCAAATTCTACCTTGTCTATAATACCTATTCTACTGGATTTAGCCTAAAGTGAATACTTTAAATGTACTGCCCTAATTTGATTATATTTAGAAATCAAGAGGAATCTTTTTCAAAAAAAAAAAATCTTATAAATTCCTCAAGGTCTAAGACTATCTTTCACTTCTTTACAAAGTCTCAAACACCTGATGTTTGCATATCAGGAGGCACTCAAAATATTTCTTGAGACTTTTCCATAACATAACATAGTTATCACAGTTGTGATAACTTTGAGTTTTGAGATGCTAATTAAATTAAAAGTAAGCAGTCAGTAAAACATATCATGATTTGAAAACATCTAAGACTCACTGTATACAGTAATTCCTCTGGAGTCACGGGACTGGTGAAGATAGTGCGCAGGCATCGGAGACAAGCTTCAATGAACTTCAGGTCCGGGGACAGTAGTCCTATTAATAAAAAACAGATTTGAGACTCACCCTTTCAACTCGTATTTAGAACATTGCAAGCTGATTCTAATTTTTACTTGTACAAAAATGACTTCCTTACATACCTTGTAGTAAGGCAGGGATAATATGGCAATCTAGCAGAGACTTAACATTGTTTTCAGTACCCATAGCAAGACTTCCCAATACCACTGCACATTCAGTTTTCAACTCTGTGCTTGAGGTTTCTTGCTGAAGCAAGTATAGTAATCTAAAAAGAAAGAACTTGATAAACAGAAAAGACTAAAAAAGTTAAAAGCAAATATTAGCTAAAAGTAATGTTACAGAAAGAGACTGCCAATACATCCTACACACTGAAAATATGGTTGACAAGCTTATAGAGGGATAGGAATGGCTGTATATTTATATCAGCTGCTAATATAATAAAGGAATATCTAGAAGGGAAAATTTAGAAGAGATTTTCTTCCTTTTGAGCAATAGAACTGTCATATAATATTAGTTTATAAGAATTGTAAATCTGAAAGTTGTCTAAAAGTGATCTTTGTGGAAACCACAGCACCACAGTCCAAGTTTTCTGCCACTCCACGACTTAAAGACTTCCAGTGCCAAGTGCTCCTGGATCTCAAGGGCCCTGAATATCCAGCACTGTAGTTCACAGATCACAGAGGCCCAGCCTAGAGGGAATATTCAGAGTCCTTGCGCAGCTCCTCAAGCAAGGGAAGCTCTCTTCTTTCTCCAGTCTTCCCACTTGGGGATCAGAAGACCCTCCTATTTCTACCCCAGCCCAACCTACCAAACAATTACTCCCCCAGCTCTAATCACCTACCACTTATGACCATCTCCGTCACGTTCTAAGGTAGAACCTTCGTGCTCCCTAAAGCATATTTATGTACAGTGAGTACTAATTCCCTAAGAAAGGCTGCTAAGAGGGCTTTATAGTTTAGACTAAAGTATATATTTGAGGTCAATTATGATTAAAAACAAAACTATTTATCCTATATTAAAAGAAAAGAAGAGGAGTTCCCGTCGTGGCTCAGTGGTTAACGAATCCAACTAGGAACCATGAGGTTGTGGGTTCGATCCCTGGCCTCGCTCAGTGAGTTAACGATCCGGCATTGCCGTGAGCTGTGGTGTAGGTTGCAGACACGGCTCAGATCCCGCGTTGCTGTGGTTCTGGCGTAGGCCGGCGGCTACAGCTCCTGTTAGACCCCTAGCCTGGGAACCTCCATATGCCGCAGGTGTGGCCCTAGATAAGGAGGAAAAAAAAAAAAAAAGGCAAAATAAATAAATAAATAAAAAAGAAGAGAAAAGAAGAAAAAGAAGAGAAAAAATCAAAATATTAAAAAATTCTGAATGAAAACTTATAGCAATTGTGCATAAAACTTAGTTCTGGATAGCAAAGGCAAAGAAGTTATACAAGCTTATTAGTTCATCAAAAGAAATCAAACTTTCTACGTTAACTTAAAAACCAGCAAATTCTAAAAATTAGAAAACTAAAAAGAAAAGCAGGATTAAAATCCCAAGATTTTCTTTTTTGGGGGGGGTTCTTTTAAGGGCTGCACCTGTAGCATATGGAAGTTCCCAGGCCAAGGGTTGAATCAGAGTTGCAGCAACCTGCCTACACCATAGCCACAGCAACACGGAATGCAAGCAGCATCTGCAACCTACACCACACCTCATGGCAACTTCAGATCCTTAACCCACTAAGGGAGGCCAAGGATCAAACATGCATCCTCATGGACACTAGTCAGGTTTGTTACCACTGAACCACAATGGGAAGTCCCAAGAATTTTCTTTAATTCAAAAAACAAAAGTTTTGAGAATCCTAAGAAATTATTATCCAATCATAATAAAATTGCTGGGGCTCTAAGGAGACAGGGAAGAATCAGACTGGCGTCCACTACTTATCTACCCAAAATGGCCTTTCTTGGCAGGGTCAGTGATCTTCTTGAACCTCTGAAAAGTTTAACATATATGCTTCATATTCCATTTTCTGGTACTTCAATCTTTTTTTTTTTTTTTTAGAGACGCTTCATGTACTCCAAAGTATTTACTCTATTTATTTATTTTGGCTGCACCTGCAGCATATGGAAACTCCCGGGCCACGGATCAAACCCATGCCATAGCAGTGACCTGAGCGGGTGCAGTGACAAGGACAGATCCTTAACCTGCTGTGCCACAAGGGAATTCCAATGCATTTATTTAAAAAAAAAAAAAAAAGGCTTTTATACAACTCAACAGCAAAAAAAGCCAACAACCCCATTGAAAAATGGGCAAAAGACCTGAACGGACATTTCTCCAAAGATGGGCAACAAGCACGTGAAAAAATGCTCAAAATCACTGATTATTAGAGAAATGCAAATACCACCTCACACCAGTCAGAACGGCCATCATTAATAAGTCCACAAACAACAAATGCTGGAGTGGGTGTGGAGAAAAGGGAACCCTCCTGCACTCCTGGTGGGACTGTAAGCTGGTACAACCACTATGAAAAACAGTATGGAGGTACCTTAGAAAACTATACATAGAACTACCATATGACTCAGCAATCCCACTCTTGGGCATATATCCAGACAAAACTTTCCTTGAAAAAGACATATGCACACACATGTTCACTGCAGCACTATTCACAATAGCCAAGACACGGAAACAACCCAAATGTCCATCAACAGATAATTAGATTAAGAAAATGTGGTATATATACACAATGGAATACTACTCAGCCATAAAAAAGAATAAAATAATGCCATTTGCAGCAACATGTATGGAATTAAGAGACTCTCATACTGAGTGAAGTCAGTCAGAAAGAGAAAGACAAATACCATATGATATCACTTATATCTGGAATCTAATATATTGCACAAATGAATCTTTCCATAGAAAAGAAAATCAGACTTGGAGAACAGACTTGTGGTTGCTGAAGGGGAGGGAATGGGATGGTCTGGGAGTCTGGGGTTAACAGATGTAGACTATTGCCTTTGGGATGGAAAAGCAAGGAGATCCTGCTGTATAGCACCAGGAACTATGTATAATCACTTGTGACAAATCTATATATGTATGCTTAAACCAGGTCACCATGTTCTACAGTTGAAAAATTGACAGAAAACTGTAAACCATCTATAATGGAAAATAAAAATCATTATATTAAAAAAAAAGGCTTTTCAAAAACAGGATAGACAATACAGAGAAAAGATGAGTCTTATGGTTGAGAATGAGAAATATAATCAAAACCTACTATGAATAGTAGAAAAGGAGATGACAGCACACCTACCTTGGAACAGCTCCCAAAACAATGAGGTTGGCTTTCTGCTTGTTGTTTCCAATTACAGCATTTTTCATGTCTCTAAATTCAGAGGAAGAAAAAAGGGTAAGGTGTCTTGAGACATCACAGAAAAATAAAAGATCAATTCATTCTACTTTTTCTTCATTATGCAACAACTTGGATTGGCAAGTACAAAAGTCAGTGACAAAGTGAAAACACTGACGCTTTTCCACCTGGAGTGCCAAACAGAAGGGAAAGAGACAGGTGCTTTGTAACCCTGGGGCTGTAAAACAGGAGAGTCACTAAATGAGGGAAGTACTGGCAAAAGACTTCCAATGCAAAGAAAGTTGAATTCTTCAAGAAAGAGTACCAATCCTTTGAATAAGAAGAAGAATAACCCACCCTCCCATGCATAGCTCTGGGAATGGGGAGTAAAAGCAGCCAGACCATAGAATGAATTTGACCTTGTTTCAGGGACCACAACTTTTCTCTCTTCCCCTTTCCTGACTTCTTTGCACTGAATATTTCTTGTGATTGTATTTTATCTCCTTTACTGTCTTATTAGCTATACCTCTTTGGGTTTGGTTTTGTTATTTTCTTTTCAGGGCCACGACCATGGCCTATGGAAATTTCTGGGCTAGGGGTTGAATCAGAGCTGCAGCTGCCAGCCTTTGCCACAGCCACAGCAACGCGGGATCCGAACCACATCTGGGACCTACAGCACAGCTCACAGCAATGCCAGATCCTTAACCCACTGAGCAAGGCCGGGGATCGAACCCACATCCTCAAGGATACTAGTCATATTCTTAACTTGCTGAGTCACAAGGGGAACTCCTGTTTTGTGGTTTTTTAATGGCTGCTTTACAATATACATCTTTTAACTTAGCACAGTCAATCTTCAATCTTATCCTATTTCATGTGTATTAAGAACCTTGCACGCATATACGTCTGTCTCCCCATCCATTCTTTGTGCTGCTGTCATACATCTTTTTTTTAAATTAGTTAGAAACTGAGTTCCCACTGTGGTACAGCGGAAACAAATCTGACTAGGAACCATGAGGTTGTGGGTTCGATCCCTGGCCTTGCTCAGTGGGTTAAGGATCTGGTGCTGCCGTGAGCTGTGGTGTAGGTCGCAGATGCAGCTCGGATGTGGTGTTGCTGTGGCTGTGGTGCAGGCTGGCATCTGTAGCTCCAACTGGACCCCTAGCCTGGGAACCTCCTTATGCCAGGGGTACGGCCCTAATAACCAAAAAAAAAAAAGAAAAAAGAAAAAAGTTACAAACAAAATAACACATTGTACTATTTTTGCTTAAACAGCCAATTATCTTTTAAGGAGATTTAAAAATAAGAAAAAAATCTTATATTTTTCATATATTCACCAGTAATTTTTTTTTTTTGCTTGTTAGGGCCGTACCCATGGCAATATGGAGGTTCCCAGACTAGGAGTCTAATCGAAGCTACAGCTGGCAGCCTACGCCAGAGCCACAGCAACGCCAGACCCAAGCCTCATCTGCAACCTACACCACAGCTCATGGCAACGACGGATCCTTAACCCACTGAGTGAGGCCAGGGAGCGAACCCATAACCTCATGGTTCCTATTCGGATTCATTGCCGCTGTGCCACGATGGGAATTCCAGTCACCAGTAATTTTTATTCTAGCTAGACCTCAGCTCTTTATTTCACCAGGAGTAAGACTCTATTCCACAATAAGAGTACCTCTATCAATGATCAGTTGGTTCACAAATACATGGTTGTTCCCAAAGGACAGGCAGAGAAAAAATTAGTGACTCAAGTCTAGTACTAATAAAATGCTAAAAAAAAAAAAACTTACTCTAGCTGGTCAATAGTACTATCCTAACATAAAACGCCAGAACACTAGGTGGTTCTCAAAGCGTAGAAGAAGGCATCATCAGAGCACCCCAGGAGCATTTCAGAAGTTTATGAAGGTGTCTGGAAATTTCTGGCCATAGTTTTACCAATAGAAAGCATTTTTTTGTACAATCTTAAAGAAAACTATATTTTCCAGCATTGTATCTGCCTTGTAAATAAAACGGAAACTACACTTTTTATTAAAAGGTATTTCATTTCGAAAAATCAGATCAGTGGCATCCGTGGTATTTGGGTTATCAATACCATCCCTGCATCAGTCCAGTTTCAGCTCCTGCATTCATAACTCATTGTTTTCTAATGCAGTCACGCCTATACATTTACATATTAAGACAAATTATCTTCCTTTTAAATTTTTCCTTTATATTCCATGCAGGGAAGGCATTATATTATTTTTGGACTCACATATATTATTATGGATTTAATTTCAAGGGTGGTGCAAGGATCATTACAAAATATTTATAAGGGAAAGCCAATTCTGAGACCATTAAGACCACTGCTCTAATAGAAGCCCCCAAAGTTCTTAGCTCACACATTTGTCTCATATCACAAAGTACATTCTCCTAACTACCTGCTAGGTATCTCTTTTGACTTCCCATTTTTTTAGGTGGCAGAGCTCTATAATACATAGGAATATTTTGCCAACCTTGAAAGTTAAAATCCTGAAAAAGTTTTGTAATTGGCAAACCATGGTCTTCTATAAAAACAGAGCAGAAAACGGGGGGGGGGTGATTAAGAAACGCAACAACTAAATGTTATCAGCAGCTTGTGTTTCCAATACGAACCACTGTGTCACCAATTTCACTGGCATTTAAAATCCTGGTAACAATAATTGTAATACCCTTCTCCTTAACTACCTTCTTTGATTATTGCAGAAAAATGCTGCTATGATATATAGTGGTCTGCTGAAACCTGATTCTCCCCACAAGTTTTTGAATAGCGTTTTCACAAGTCTTGAAGCAACTGCACCTGCTAGTCTCCTTCCTTTAGCTCAGGGCTTGAGGGTAGTTTACTTTTCTGGGCCTTATCTCTCTCTCTGTAAACTATCCCTAAGATCTTCCATACGGTTCATAAGGGATAAGTAGGAGTATTTTTTGTTTACCAGGACTAGGATGAAGGAAGCTTACTAAGGCTTTAACCGAGCTCGAGTACGTACGTGATTATAAAATTATGTGGTATCGAAGCTTCATGGAACAAAGTATAATTGATGAGAGATTGTACATCTAGCTCCTGCCTCCTTAAAGATGCCTGCTGTTTTCTCAGAGACTTACTTCCTTATTACCAGCTTATAAAACCTAACCTAGCAGTCTGTCATTTACTTTCATCTTTTCTTTCTCTTAATGTGTTCTGACTCTACTAACACAGCACATTCGTTTGTCCAAAAGCAATCTACTGAGTCTCTTTTATGCCAGGGGGCCATCCTGGAGGCTCTCTCTATTCTATAATTCCTAGCCCTAACATTTGCCCAGACTTCTCTCCATTCTTACTAAACTAAGCAGAAATGAGGTGTGCGCACTTTATAAACACAATCCAATATCTGAAACCATGCCAAAGTAAATGTTTTTAAAGACAAAAGCAAACAAAAACCCTTCCAAAACAAATTTTCCAGTTCTCCTAATAGTTTGCAAAAAGGATACGAAGGAGGCAGCCAGTAGTTAGAGAGTAACTGCAGGCTAAAGAGAACACAATTAATAAAATGGACCAATGTCTAAAGGAAACAATTCTTGCTCTGGCTTTAGTAAGTGAAACATATTTATACTAGATAAGGAAGAAGAGATGTCAACACTCTGCAAATAACTTCTATTCAGCTGTTACTATAAAGGGATACCAGAAGATCATTTCTCTAGGAGTTAAAACCAAAAGAGACAATAATCAACACACAGACCCATTTTTAGCAGATCTAAGTACAGGGTAAGATTCAATTTCAGAGCTGGCCAAATGCAGTTTCTGTCACTTCCCAGAGTGTAGCCATTCTCTTTCCCTCTATCATTTCCTTATCCTCTCCCTTATGTCATTCCCTAACTTTACTTATCTCTCAGATCTGCACTTAAATGTCAATGCCCACCCTCCAGGAAGCAAGTCCTGACAGCTTCCAGGTCTGGCTTAGGTATCCGTCCTGGTGTCCTTTACTACAGTATACTCATTACTTTTTGGGGGGATATAAGTCTATCTCTTCTTCAAAGGCAAGAAACCAGTCTGACCTAGAAATATCAGAGAAGTTACTATCAATGGATCACAAAACATACCATACAGAAAACCATATTTTTATAAAATGCAAACTCACAACCATCATTAACATGGGGGCACAACAAAACTACACTGGATTTACACTCTGCTTTGAAGTTTACAAAGTACTCCATATTCATTATTTACTCTTCATCACAACTTTGAGTAATATTAATCCCTTTTTACAGATGAGGAAGCTAAGACTCAGGTTTGGGGCTCTTCTCAGAACTCCACATTAAGTGACAGAGCCAATCTCAACCTCTGTCTTTTATATCTATGCCAAGTGTTTTTTCCCATTACTTCTAGCACATAAGGCATTCAGAACAAACTGATTGAAAAGACAAAAGAATTCAGTAAATCTATTTTTCCTCCTTTCAATTTTATATTTCTATACAAAGTAAAAGCAAATCTTTTAGTCAAAGACATTCTTTTCCCTGTAGATCAAAGAAATATAATCTCATATCCACTAATTCTTAATGTTGGAGGGAAGTAATGCCCTACTTACACATTACTGAAATTCAACAATTACTTTTGGGCTCAGCATTCTGCTAGGCTCTATGAAGGATACAAATGCATCACACAAGGGGATGCCTGATCTGACGAGTTTACAATCTCCTTGGGAAGATAAAAATAACAACAATGTAAAGCAGCGCTGTATTATAAATAGTGTGCTTATAGGGCTGAGAAAAGTAGATGATAAGACAAGCTTAACAGGTTTTGCGGCAATGGTAGCAACTACAATGAACCTTAGCAAATGGCTAGATTTGGATAAGTGGATGAGGAGAGCAAAAGGAACCATAGTGGAAATAAATATGGTATATTTCTGGGGCAGTATCAGGAGCCAGGATTGAAAAGAAAGTTCCCTTTAAACATGGGAATATTAAGTATGGAACAAAGTTAGAAATGTGATAGGAAAAAAGACAAACTAAAGCGGTTTGGATAAGGAGAAACCATGTTTTTTATCAGAAAAAGGACATAATGGAAGCAGTGACTAAGGGAAATAAGCTGAATGTGGAATGACTGGAATACAGGTAATTTTAGATGAAGAGAGGCAAATAAATGGTAGATGCCTTTCCTTTGTGGTCCCAAGACCCCCTGTGGTTATCATTATCACAGCATTCATTATTCAAACTATGGTGGACTGTCTCTTTAGGTATTTGACTCCTGCATTAGACTTTTGGATCCCCCAGAGCACTGACTATGGTATTCACCGTCATATACTCCCATATTGGCAAAATGTCTACCTAGCACCTGATATAGACAATAAATGTTTGTTGAAAAATTACTCAATCCATCCAGGTTTCTGGTTATATGAGACTGACTAGGTGGCAGTCACAGGAACCATTAGTAGAGGGGACACTTTAAGGAAGCTTTTAACAAGATTTTTTTTTTTTTGCTTTATTTTTTTAGGGCTGCACTTGCAGCAAATGAAAGTTCCTAGGCTAGGGGTTGAATCAGAGCTACAGCTGCCAGCCTATGCCACAGACACAGCAACATGGGATCCAAGCCACGTCTGAGACCTACACCAGATCCTTGACCCACTAAGCGAGGCGCCACAATGGGAACTCCCAACAAGATGATCTGATCATTACAGGAAATGTGATACGTGACAGGTCTTGAGTGACTGCTTCAAGTCTAGGTGCCTGGGTGTAGAGAACACAAGAAACTTGAAGAATATATCCCTAAGGAAGACAAGGATCTATCTTGATTTTAAACGTACTGAATTATCTTTGAGATGAGATAAGAATACCCAGGTAGAAGGGCTAAAATGCAAGCCTAGGGGATATTCTACTCTTTGAGGATGGAGAAGAGGAGCCAATATTAAGCTGTTACAAAAATGTATTTAACAGGGAACATTTTCAATTAAAATTTAGCTGGAATCTTAAATTTTCCCACTAGCAAATGGATTGAAAAGGCTAACCTTTACAAGGAGGCTAACCTTTCTACTTCCTCTCGTTGCTGTGAAAGATATTAATTTTTAGTATGGTAGAGAAAAAGGTCCTGAATATGAAAACAAAATGTACAGTGCCTACTAGAGCATATGTCTGTATCAGAGTATTATGACTTGTGATCAAAACCAAGAAAGAAAGTAAACAATACATTTTACCATTAAAATAGCAGGAAAAGTAAAAAAAGAAAAAAAAAATTGGAATCTAGACCTGTTGGAGAAACAAAGTCTAAGCCAATCAGGTACGAGCATATTTATTCCTAAATCATCAAAATAGCAATAATTCTTAAAATGCTTTAAATTTTTATTTTATATTGGAGTATAGTTGATTTACAATGTTGTATTAGTTTCAGGTACAGGGCAAAATGATTCAGTTAAAAATAGCAATAAATTTTAACTCAAAACCTAATTATCACCTAAAAACAGAAAACTATAAAAATCATTGAAGGCTGGAGCCAGAAGCTAAGCTCAATTACATCATTTTCATTTTGAACCAGTATGACTTTTCACTTACCTGAAGCAGCTCTTATTTGGAATACTATACATTCACTCTTGGTCTAACTGGTGTGAAGTAGCCAAAAACTTACAGTGTATACTAAAAACTATAATCTGGAATACTATACATTCACTCTTGGTCTAACTGGTATGAAGTAGCCAAAAAATTACAGTGTACACTAAAAACTATAATCAGAATATAAAGTTTGATCTACTTATGAAAACTCACCTTTTCTTAAGACATAAAGAGAAAATATATATTTGTGGGTAGCTACAATAAGGTAACAGGATAATCAACTTAAAAAATTATTTGAACTTGGGGGAGTTCCCGTCGAGGCTCAGTGGTTAACAAATCCAACTAGGAACCATGAGGTTGCGGCTTCGATCCCTGGCCTCGCTCAGTGGGTTAAGGATCGGTGTTGCCGTGAGCTGTGGTATAGGTCGCAGACGTGGCTCTGATCTGGCGTTGCTGTGGCTGTGGCGAAGGCCGGCAGCTACAGCTCCCGTTAGACCCCTAGCCTGGGAACCTCCATATGACGCAGGTGCAGCCCTAGATAAGGAAAAAAAAAGATTAAAAAAAAAAGGAGAGAGAGAGGAAAGAGGATCAGTTCTTCCACATGAGAGCATCTGGAGGCTGGCACGTGGCGTGTGGAAGCCGGCACATGTGTGCACGAGTGTGGGGGGGGAAAGAAAGAAAAAAAATTATTTGAACTTGGAAAATTACAAACATACTCACTACTTTGTCCCTGTAATAATAATTATGATGTTCTTTTTGGAGAATGTAACATCCAAACACCCACGTACAATAAGCTTTCTAATATCCAGCATGGCAAAGGAATAAGATTCTTCAGATTCTAATCAAAGTCACCATTACCACATATGAATTGCCAATTTTAAAATAATTAGATGATAATGACCTATTACGCAAACTGTATTTTGAAAATAAGGCTTTGATTTAGGAGGTTCTAAGAAATTTATAGTCAATTTCCAGTCAACTTAGGGACATACTGTGCACCTACTACATGTATAAATTGAACAGAACCGAGAATTGGCAGCAATTTAGTTCATTCTAATAAACAAATTACACTGTGGAACAGATTTCTGGAATGTAGTTCTGATTTGTATCAGCACTAATTCAGAAATTAGGAATTGTTATATTTAACTATTTTATCGATATATGATTACAAATCACTTTACATTCTCCAAAAATGAAAAGAAAAATGTAATAACTGCACTAATAAATACCAAAATATTTTTACAGTACATTAATAAATAGTATATGTAATCATTCAAAAGAACATAAACATGTGTTAGGACATTATGAATATGGATAGATACAGTTAAGCAGCTTATAAATGTGAAAAGATAGTTTCATATTTATAGTTTCTGGAGAATCTTGCTACTCTTGTAAGCAGACTGAACTGTCTCAGAATACAAAGTTTTAAACAAAGACTCAGAATCACTTCATTTCATTTGGAATTAAGGTCACTTTATTTATGTTTACCTATAACACTGACTGACAGGGTATTTCTTTTAAATTACCCTAAAACTTATCCTTTAACTTAAAATTGCCAAAGCCAAAGGCTTTATTTCATGGGAGCTCATATCTTTAGCTCATGCAAGAAAATGGAAAGTGTCCATATTCTACTGAAACCAGAGGTACATAATTTCCTGGAACCAGAAATATCAAGCACCAAGATCACCACTAAAATGAACTTATTTCATCTATACAGTACTTCAGAAGACACTTTTTAAAAATGGATACTTGGAGTTCCAGTTATGGCTCAGAAGTAACAAAACAACTACTATCCATGAAGATATGGGTCCGATCCCTGGCCTTGCTCAGTGGGTTAAGGATCCTGTGCTGCCCTGAGCTGTGGTATAGGTCGCAGACACGTCTTGGATTCTGTGTGGCTGTGGCGTAGGCCAGCGATTACAGCTTTGATCAGACTCCTAGCCTGGGAACTTCCACATGCCATGGCCGTGGCCTTAAAAAGAAAAAAGAAAAACGGATACTTTGTGAAAATCTCACAATTCTACAGTATCCACAACTGCCTTCCAGAGTTTACCAGAGAGATCCAATCTAATTTTCTAGTTTGATCCAACTTTGAATCTACAAAGCCAGCAATGGTATTCGCTTATACCATCTTTTTTTTGCATTTCAACACAGGGAATATCAACATGAGGCCACAAAAGGAAATCTGTTGATTTTTTTCGTGGATAATCATTTAAGTAAAACCCAGGTTCAGGTGCTCTAATTTAGATATGTTAAAAAAGCACAATGTTTAAGCAGCTCTGACCCAAGGGCTACAAAAACTTGTCGATATTCTTCTTCAACTATGATATTTAACACGGTTGAGCTAATACAAGAGTAACTTCGCCAAAAATATTCTGTGATTGTTTTTTTTCAAATTATATGCAGATCTCCACACTAGAGAAAGCTCAAAGTTTGGAATATGATATAGTTTATCTAATGTATCTACTTTCTGTTGAAGTTGCTAACCTACACAACTAATCTCCCTATTCTCCCTGTTAATATCTCGCTCTGTTCTCACTCCATAACAAGTCAGTCAAGCATTTGAAATCTTGCTTTTCAGACCTAGTTGTTTCCAAACCTTTAATACAATAGAAACATTCAATAACTTATGATAAATACTGTACTAATATAAAAAAAAAAGTTGTCCTTGGTATAAGTCCCCATTCTTCAACAATTAAAATTAAGCAGTTCTAAGAGTTCTCTTGTGGCACAGTGGGTTAAGGATCCAGCATTGTCACCGCAGTGGCTAAGGTCACAGCTGTGGCATGGGTTTGATCCCTGATCCTGGAACTTCCACATGCTGCAGGTGTGGCCAAATAAATAATAAAGATCAGGAGGTAAACATCAAGTGTTTAGAAAGCCCACAACCTATGGAGAACCACGTTCCAGGATGTCTCCAGCTAACTGCCGGGGCCTCAGCATGTGTAAAAGGAGCACTGTAATTAGGGAGTTCTCTTGTGGCACAGTGGGTTAAGGATCCAGCATTGCTGGAGTTCCCATCATGGCACTGTGGCTAACGAATCCGACTAGGAACCATCGGGTTCGATCCCTGGCCTTGCTCAATGGGTTAACGATCCGGTGTTGCCATGAGCTATGGTGTAGGTCGCAGACGCGGCTTGGATCTCGCGTTGCTATAGCTGTGGCGTAGACAGGCAACTGTAGCTTCAATTCGACCCCTAGCCTGGGAACCTCCATATACCACGGGTGCGGCCAAAAATAAAGCAAAAAAAAAAAAAAAAAAGATCCAGCACTGTCACTGCAATGGCTCAGGTCGCTGCTGTGACATGGGTCTGACCCCTGGCCCAGGAACTTTACATGCCATGGTGATGACACAGCAAACCCAAAAATAAATAAAAATAAAAATAATAAAATTAAGCAGTACTTGTGTTTAGTAGTACTTTTCAACAAAGGCATATAGTGAACTAGGTAAAGCGGTCCTTTATAACATGGGTTATCTACAGAGAAGTTCCCTTAATTAATGGGTAGGGCTGTGGCTCTAACATAGCTGAGTAGATTAGTTATAGACCATGATGAAGTCATTATTCACCTTTAATTTCTTCGATTTTGTTTTTCCTGCTAGTATGTTTATATGTCCACAATTCTTACCAAGAAAAATCAGGTTTAATATTGCTAGAAAAGTGACAGAACTCTGGTTGTCTTGAAGCTAAAGCTAGTCATCAAATATTTTATGTCTTTCTAATTGGATATTTTGGATTCGAAGCTGATTACTTCAGCCTCTGTCTCTTCCTTCCCTAAAATTAGAAGGCTACCTTTGGTTGTTTACACTCTGTGACTACCTCCCTTCTACCTGCCTATTTTGGTCTAATAATCGTCTCTGTATGACTGACTCAACAGTAGCTGTGTAATGTGTATCAAAAGAAAAGAATTGGTCTTTTCTCTTCTCCTAAACATCATTTGGTTCCCTTTTTCCTCTAGCAATATTGTATTATTTTTGTATTAGACAAGTTACTTAGAATAAGTGTTAAAAATATAATTCACTTTTCATCCCCTTGACTACATACAATTAATTTTCAGATAGTAACAAAGTTCAGAAAGAACTAAGTTAGAAAGAATAAGTACTTTTCTCTGGGGTAAAGAAAGCTTTATCAAATCATACTGAAACACCTCTAGAAGGCCATAAAGGGAAAAGATTTTGAGTGATCTGTCCCTTTCAAACTATAGATTTCAGAATTATAACTAGCAATCACACTTACTGAAATATGTTAGTACTTGCATTCTCTTGTCTGAATCAAGAATTCCAGCTCCTCTCCTCCTCCAGTTTGAATTGCTTTCTCTCTTTGATACTTTTTGAGTTTTACTTGGTCTTTGAAAAAAATCACCTTAAGTTGTTTTAAATTAGGGCCATTAAGAACTAACCATTTAAGGGCCAATTTGTGGGTATCCACAACATATCAGGCACTGAATTTTATATTTCTAACTTAATTCTTCACAACTTAGCAAAATGGGTAATATTACTCTCCCTTTACAGATGATGAAGTGGAGGCTCCCGGAAATTAAATAACTTGCCCAAGCACCTTACTAAGAAAGGACTCCACCACGAACTATCAGAACCAGGAATTCAACTTACTGTTGCCCAACTTGAAAGCCCATATGCTTTTGACTCCACTATTCCACCACCCAAACTTTTCTTATCTTCTTAGCTGATAGCTAAGTGTCTGAGGATTGATTATTCTTTAAGAGGCACTAAAGACTGTCAAACAATACCTTAGCTGGTTTGTAATAATACACTCTCCCTAGTGTTTTTCATGACTTATTTAATATTTTATCACCTTTCAAGAAACAACAGTGTTTTTTTGGTAAATATGACATTTCTAAATGTAACAATTAACACTTGAATTAGTTATTCATATCAGAAAGGACTCAAGATACAAATCTTTCATGCAGAATCCTTCACAGAGAAATTTAAGGAGTTCCCATTGTGGCTCAGCGGGTTAAGAATCCAACTAGTATCCATGGGGACATGGGTTCGATCCCTGGCCTCACACAGTGGGTTAAGGATCTGGCATTGCTGAAAGCTGTGGTACAGGTTGCAGACACTACCCAGATCCTGCATTGCTCCGGCTGTGGCTTAGGCCAGCAGCTCCAGCTCCGATTAGACCCTTAGCCTGGGAACTTCCATATGCTGCGGTATGGCCCTAAAAAGACCAAAAGAAAGAAAAAGAAATTTAACTTTTCTCCTAAACAACCATAGCAGCAGGAATAACAAAAATAACAACCACATCATCATCATCTATCACTTAATGAACAATTAATGAGTCTGACACTTTCGACTAAACTATTTATTGAGAAATCTTAAGTGATATCTAGGATTATCAACATACAAAGTGATATCTGGTTTTGTGTGAGGGACTGTCTGCCTAAGAAAGAATGTCAAATTAAATATATCCCTTCAACTAATTTGTGTGTGTACATACAATCCCAAATGATTTATTTAACAGATGGATTTAATATCACTTTTCCTGGTATTAATTAAAGTAGATTTAAAGGGGACTGATTAAACCATTAGAAAGTCTCCCAGTTAAAGAGACAAAGGCTAAGCTAACATAAAGAGAAAACAAGAAATATCATCTCTTGCTTCTGTAAAGGGAGAAGATGTAAAGAGGTGTCAAGTATCCCAGATGGGTCTCCCTCCAGCTCCTCACCTTCCCTTTTAGCTAAATTTGAAGTCAAGCAGCCTTTCTTGCTTATCTTGCCTTTGCTTTACAAATTCACACACCCAAGACATCCCTTCTACAGAGCCCCTTTTTTTTTTTTTTTCTTTTGAAGGAGGGGGGCACTGAATAAGGATTAGTCAGTAGAAAGGTCCTTAAACAAAGCACCCTAGCCTTGCCTTGGTTGAGTCAGAGTTAAACTGAAAATGCTACCTTGCTGATAACACTAGCAGGGTAAGAGGAAGAAAGGGACTCATTTGTGCCCTCACTGCTATCCAAAATGTATCTCATCCTGACCTTTTGTATGTCCTCCTTCCCCAGGACACAGCTCAGCCCTGGGGTGCTCCATGTTTCCCAACCCTATGAGTTGTCTTAGGTCAGACCTTCTTTCTTAGAAGTAATGTGATAAGAAAAGGATGATCTGCTCTTACAAGAGAGATTTCCATCTTTCGATCATTTGCAATCTTATTACATCTGTCCTTTTTTTTTTTTTTTTTTGGCTTTTTAGGGCCACACCATGGCATATGGAGGTTCCCAGGAAATTAGAGCTACAGCAGCTGGCCACACCACAGCTACAGCAATGCCAGATCCGAGCCACATCTGCGACCTACACCACAGCTCATGGAAATGCCGGATTCTTAATCTACTAAGTGAGGCCAGGGATCAAACCCACAACCTCATGGTTCCCAGGCAGATTCGTTTCCACTGTGCCACAATGGGAACTCCTGTCCTACCTAATTTTAAAAAAATATAATCATCTCATGTATGTTGCTTTAAAATGTTTCCTCTCATTAAACATAAGGCAATTGTGTAGAAAAGAAGGGCATCTGGGTTATCAAGAGTTTATTTAAATTTTCTAGTAGGCTTTCTAAATTCTGACTGACATTTAAAACATCACTAGGAGTCTCAAACCTTAGAGAAAATCAGTTAACCAAAAACAGCACTCCCCAAATCTAACGACCTATCCTCCCACCCTTTCTAATTATAAAGGATTATCAATTTTAGTCTTGCTTTTGCTGGATATTAATGCACAGAATTCTCCGAAGTGAAAAAAAATTTTAAATGTAAAACAAGTATTCTACAAAAAAATGAAGTTAACCATGTCAGTTAACAATTATCCAACAGACAATTCTTTACAGCACCATATTAAAGCCATGAATGTCAAGAGGACTTTCCAAAATGGAAGAAAAAGTTATAGCCCTGCATTTTCAGAATTACAATATTTGACAGATTCAAACATGAAACAAATAAGACTTTTTGATAGACTCTTAAATACATACTACTTACATGACACCTTGTAGAACTTTCTGGGGATCAGGGTCAAATAGCCTGTCAACATAGTGGCGACTGCTAGCTGTTACTTCCTAGAAAGTGGGGGGAAAAATTATGACATCTGAAGCCATGCAAATCACAAATTCACAGTATCACCCACAACACCAAAATAGCTATATACTCTAATTTAAGGTAGGTGCATTAGAATGTCTATAAAATACTTATTATATTAAACTATTCTAAGAAAATCTTGTGACAAGATAAATATTTAGATGGGGAAGAAGATATCAGTTCTCACATAAAACAAAACTAGACAGTGGGAACTTTGTAGGGATACCCTGCACACTTTGCCAACAGAAGAACTGGGCATAAGTGTTAAGAAGCAAGCTAAATTTCTGAAGTAACTGAGGGATGTCACCTACATATGAAAAAAAGAGGAGTTCCTTTCGTGGTGCAGTGGAAACGAATCCAACTAGGAACCAAGAGGTTGCGGGTTCAACCCCTGGTTTTGCTCAGCAGGTTAAGGATCCGGCGTTGCCGTGAGCTATGGTGTAGGTTGCAGATTTGGGGCTTGGATCTGGCGTTGCTGTGGCTGTGGCGTAGGCCAGCAGCTGTAGCTCCAATTTTGACCCCTAGCCTGCCACGGGTGCAGCCCTAAAAAGCAAATAAAAAAGATAGGAATGTTGCTTCTGTTTACCCCCACTAGAAAGTGGGAAAATCTGGTTCTCAGCAAGGGGAAAGGATAATGGCTCCTTGAGCAGTCCGTGTAGGGTAGTCTAGGTAGAAGAGGAAGACCTGCAGAGTGATGCAGAGGAGCTACACTGCTAGGAAGCAGACATACGTAAAAAGTAAAAACTAATATAAAGGAGTTGTCACACTTTCTGTGAGGGGGGAAAAAAAAAACAGTTAAGAATTAGAGTGATTTATCAGGTCCAACAATTACCCAGTCTCAAGTGGCTAAAGCTGGGCAGAAGGAATAGAGTTAGAGTATGAAGAACAAGGGAGACACTTACCTCCTTTTATTTGTATTGTGGGGTTTGCTCTATTTTGTTATTTCTTGTAAAACTTATTGGGAAGGTATACTTATTTTTCACATTTAATTTTCAATACCTGACAGTATTTAAAACAAAGAACATATGTTTAAGAACCAGAGAAGAAGAATTTTTGTCCCTTGCTGTTTCTTTCTGATACCTGCTGGAATATGCTCATGCACTACCACCCATCAGCAATAAATTATTACAGAGAAGAAGAAATGCTTTTCCAGTCTACCCAGAACCCCTAATTAGAAAAAAGTTAACTGCCAAGACATGGTGCCAGCTTAAAATTCTTAGTCTCCAAAAATAACTCTGGAAAAAAATTCTATGAACTCTAATTTCTGGAAAATCCAAAGCATATTTTCATATTATGAGCTTGCAACCAAAATATTCTTATAGGAAACTCAAAAATCCACTTTTAATACATACTGCATTTATTAAGAACAAACTGGCAGCAAGCAAGTCAAACTGAGGAAAATTCCTATGTGTAACAGGGTACCATTAAGAACTTACTAACAGGATCTGCTTTCCTCAAAAATAACAGAATCACAGAGTCAGAAGGACTCAAATTATCTGTCTCAGTCTCCTGGTTAACAAATGAGATGTCAGACTGTCAAATGTTAAGTAGGGATGCAAAAAACCATACAAATATGTCAAGTAATAATATACTCAAAAGCAAAATCCAAGACAAAACTGAAAATAGTATTCCTATAATACACAGACATGCCATCTCACTTCCTTTGAGTACATGTGCTTTCCTGGCTTTCCAACATACTAAGTTCATCGGAAAACTCCAGGCTCTCAAGACTCACTCCAATGTAAGGACTGATCTTTGATTTTACTGTTCCTCTTCACACACTGTCTCACAGCTCAACATCTCTTGCCTCTCAATGTGGTTTTAAAAAGGTACTTGAGGAATTTCCTGGTGGCCTAGTAGTGAAGGACCCGGCACTGTCACTGCTGTGGCTCGGGTTTTGGCCTGGGAACTTCCACATGCCATGCACACGACCAGAAATAAATATAAAATAAAATAGATACTTGGGTTTAAGACTTGTATTTTAAACATAAATTTTGTTCACTAATGACAACTCTACTGCTCTGTGCCTGGTTCATTCAATTTAACAAGCACTACATTCCTGCTATATGCGAGGAACTGAGGAAGGCATTAAACACCAAAAAAAGGGAGTTCCCTTTGTGGCTCAGTTGGTTAAGAACCCAACATAGCCTCTGTGAGGATGCAGGTTCAATCCCTGGCCTTGCTCAGAGAGTTAAGGATTCGGCGTTGCTGCAGCTGCAGCTGCAGCATAGGCTGCAGATGTGGCTCCGATCTGGTATTGCTGTGGCTGTAGCATAGGCCTATAGCTGCAGCTCTGATTCAACCCCTAGTCTGGGAACTTTCATATGCCACAGGTATAGCCATAAAAAAAGTAAAGCACAGTCCCTCCCCTCAAAAATCCATATTCTACTGCAATTGTGTTTTCATGTTTATATTCCCTACTAGAACACAAAACAGAAGCATACACACAAAGGCAGCACTGAGGAGAGAGTTAGTCAACCTGGAGTATCAGTGAAGACTTCTTAGATGAGTTGGTTTTGGAAAATGAATGAGAGTGCACAAGAATAAACGAGGAAAGAATCAGTGTCACAATCACAGCCGAAGGGCATGTGAAGCCAAAGCACAAATACCATCAGCAAGTATATCAGTTACTGGTATTGAAAAAGAAGGGAAAGAGGGTAGAGAGGTAACCACAAAATATAAAACACAAAAGGCTAACCAATAGTAGCCAATAATTAGAGACTTCGGATTGCCTTTTTGTCAAAGTTCTATGCTAGGTGCCCAAGAAAATACAAGAGTATGATGCTAAAGCAGAATGGTACACTTAAAGAGATCACATCTATACAGGGGTCAATCATATGTACAAAAAATGATCATCTGAGCTGCCTAGGTAGTAGCAAGCTGAGAGAGAGTTACTTATTTCATCTGATTTTACTCTATACTTTTGCCTAACATAGTCATTTAGTTGTTTGTATCAAACAATCTGCTTTCCTTCGCAGATCAAGCCATCTCTCCCCTTTCAGCGCTCTTCTCTTGTCTTTCAAAAGACAGCATGTACATAAAAGATTTTGAGAGGGAAGACAACTGGTACAGATATTAAATAAGTCAGGGAAATTTTCTCTAAGAAGGTTACACTTGAGCAAAGACCTGAAAAAGGTCAAGGAGTAAGTCATGCAGCTGTCTGGGAGTAAAACTTTTTAAGCAAAGCGAACAAATGCAAAGGCTCTGAAATCGGAAGTGTCTGCTGGGATCAAAGAACAGGAGGCCATTACAGCTGAAGCAGAATGAACAAAGGAGAAAACAGTAGGAGATGAGGTCAGAGAAGAGAGGCCAGATGGTAAAGAGCTGTGTTGTCCAAGATGATAGCCACCAGCCTCATACGGCTAACTGGACCTTTAAAATGCGCCAAGAAACTGAATTTTAAATTTTTAATTTTAATTAATTAAACCCTAAGTTTAAAAATCAATACTGGATTCAGTTATTAGAAGATTTTAAGAATGTTTTAGAATTCCTTGGATATATAAATCTACTTTCAGCTGTAAATTTTATGAAAACTACATACCAATCAAGTATTTCCAATCAAAATTTGGAATCAAAACTGTGTAAAATACCAGATTTTGAAGTCTTTATATGAAAAAGTAAAACAGTTTAATTAATTCCTTACACCGATATATAAGTGCTGAAATAATATTTTGACATACTGGTTTAAATCAGATATATTAAATTAATTTCATCTGTTTTTACTTTTACAGCATGGTTGTAAAAAAATTTATTTTACACTTGTGGCTTGCATTATTCTCCCACTGGACCACACTGATATAGAGCCTTGTTGGTCACTGAAGGAATTTTATTTTTATGGTATGAGGTAGGAAGCCATTAGAGAGTTTTGGGAAAATAGAGACATGAACTGATTGTTTTAAAATGACTGCTCTGGGAACTCCCAGGTGGCCTAGCAGGTTAAGGATCTGACATTGTCACTATTGTGGCATGAGTCTGATCCCGGGTTCAGCCATAAAGAAAAAAAAAAAAGGACAGATCTGGTTATACTTTTAGAAAGAGCTAAGTTTGTGGAGGGGACTAGGAGACAAAAAGCAGGGAAACTAGGTAGGAGGCTATTTCAATAATCAGAAATGCTGTTGTTTCAGGGAGATGATGGAAGCCTGGACTAGGGCAAGAGTTCTGGAGGCAGAAAAATTCACTCCAATTACAGATAAGTATTAAAGTTTAAATAGCTGTCAAATTGGATATACTGTCAGAATGGAGGTTGGATGTTAAGGGAGAAGCCAAGGATACCACTTCAGGTTTTTGCCTGAACCCCCAGAAAGACTGCATTGACAGTTAATGAGATGAGGAAAACTAAGGGAGATGCAGGTTTGAGTGAGAAGATCAACAGTTCAGTTTTGGACATGTTAGGATTGAGAATTTTATTAGCCATCCAGGTAAAAATGTCAAGTTGGCAGCCGAATATATAACTCTAGAGCTTAGGAGAGAACTGTGGGTGGGAGAATCAAACCAGGGAGTTAGTGTATAAATGGGATAAGTTCACTTAGCGAATAACTGTGGATAAGGCAAGGCCTGAAGACTGAACTCTTTATA
Source organism: Catagonus wagneri (assembly GCA_004024745.2). Classification (NCBI taxonomy): domain Eukaryota; kingdom Metazoa; phylum Chordata; class Mammalia; order Artiodactyla; family Tayassuidae; genus Catagonus; species Catagonus wagneri. Next base: position 6,034,359 of record PVHT021183691.1, on the reverse strand, counting down.
AAGCACCTGAAAAAGCAGCAAGTGTGGTGAGAAGAAATCTACAATGTCAAATAGGTAATGTTTCAAGGAGGGAGTAATCGAATATGCCAAATGCTACTGATGTGCAGTAAAAGATCTTAACAACAGCAATATGGGTAGAGTGGTGGGGCCAAAGCCTGCCTGGGGTGGGAGATGGTTAAGAGACAATGGGAAAAGAGGAATTAGAGAAAGTAAACACAGACAACTCTTTCAAGGAGTTTCACTGTAAAGGGGAGTGAAGAAAGAAAGTAGCAGCTAGAGGGAGAAGTGAAGTCAGGAGAGTTTTTTTCTTTCTTTCTTTTTTTTTTTAAGTTCCCAGGCTAGGGTTGAATCGGGGCTGCAGTTGCCTGCCTATGCCATAGTCACAGAAACGCGGGATCCCAGCCACATCCTGCAACCTACACCACAGCTCACAACAACGCCTTAACCCACTGAGCATGGCCAGGGATTGAACCAACATCCTCATGAATACTAGTCATGTTTGTTACCATGGATACTAGTCAGGTTTGTCTGAGCCACAACGGGAACTTCTTTTTTTTTTTTTATGGAATAAATTAAAGTATGCTTATTCATTGATTGAAAAAAAATTTAAATAAAGGAAAACATCAGAATATATATATATATATATATACACATATGTATATATGATTAGGTCACTGCTGTGTGGCAGAAACTGATACAACACTGTAAATCAACTATATTCTAATTTATAAAAGAGAAAAGAGTTCCCTCTGTGGCTCAGTGGAAACAAACCCAACTAGTATCCATGAAAATGGGGATTCAATCCCAGGCCTCGCTCAGTGAATAAGGACCTGGCACTGCCTCGAGCTGTGGGGTAGGTGGCAGACACAGCTCAGATCCCACATTGCTGTGGCTGTGCTGGGGTCTGATAAGATCCCTAGCCTGGGAACTTCTACATGCCACGGGTGAGGCCCTAAAAAGCAATAAAAAGAAAAAGAAAAAAGAAAAACATGTTGCATTGGAGGAGGGGGAGGGAGAACTTATGGAACAATGTTCGTGAATAATTGAGAGGGAATTGGATTTACTGACTAAGTAGAACATGGGAAGTACAAGAGCCAGAGGCAATTAATTAGATGGATATGGTGGTGAAACCTTGTGGACATTCTGATTATTTCCAATTTTTTGAAAGACAAAAGGGTGGGGGTGGTTATGAGGGTGAGTGAAGAAAGAAAAGAAATAAGACACTGTATGCGCAGCATTAACTCTCTTGAGGTTCATGATTATGAATTTAAAGTGAGGCCAGTCAGCATGGCTGTATTCTTCTCCAGCTACATTAAAATGCAGAAAAATAAGGGAGTTCAATTCAACCAGGGCTGGAATTTCACCAAGCAGATGACAAAGCCAGAGGAAGGGGTCAGCTGAGTTGAGGGTATATGCAAGGTTGTGATTATAATGACAGGCCTATTGAAAACCAATGAAAAAGTAGTAGAATTAGCAGAATGCAGGTAACAGGGGATTGAAGAAGAGACATAGGTGTTTGGGTAGGAGAAGGAGTGGTTTGGAAGGATAGAAGGTAGTGGCCAGGATGTGTAAAATTGAGTTACGAAGGGGTTTTAGTTATTAGTAAGGTCAAGGTCTAGGAAATAACCATGGGGACAAATACCTCAAGGTAGGACAGAGGATATGATCACTGGGGAAGTCTAGAGTTTTAGACAAATTGTCTACATAGATGGTAACATTTCCATAAATTATCATAGAAATAGTGCTAGAAAAAGTGACATGAGCTAGGAGCTAAATATCTTAAAAGAAATGAAGGGGAATGATCCAGAGGGTCTATAGATGAGGACAGGGTAGCATCTGACGAGATTCAGAGCTGGAATCTTTATGGAGAAAAGGGATGAGAGGGGTCTGAAAAGAGCAATAAGGAGCAAGTCTCTATTTCCACCTCTAGGCCTAGATATATGAGAGAGATGGGAAGAAAAGGAATCACAAACAACAGAGTGAAGGAAAAACTGAGGAAAAGGGTGTCCGTTGGTGAAAAGTCCAGGTTCGGTCTAAACAAAAAGATGAAGGGCATGTTCAGAGAAGAGGCCAAGGAAAAGGGAAATCCAGTGAAAGATCAGGAGAAAGGCAAGGGATCTGGACAGAAAAGTAAACAGATACAAGGCATGAGGTAGAACCCCAGAGTTCTGGGCTTCCTGTGGTAGTTAATGTAAACAGCGATAAAAGAGCTAAATTCTGATGACCTCAACGGAAAGAGGAGTGAGACTGCCATACTGGGGGCAGGGGGTGGAAGAGAAGAGAAATGGGGTGTTCTTTTATCTTGTCAACAATATTGTGGATGTTGAGGAGGGTCAATCTTATCTAGGCACTTATTTACTCCAGGAATATGAGAAGCACTAGAGTTCCTCCCTCCCTCCTGCCATAGAGGTCAAAAGGTTAGAAGAGTTTCTGATGATCTGTCCTTTCAAGTCGTGGCTTTACTCTCACTTCAAAACAACAATAACCTTTAAATTACTCTCTGCAGCTTCCAGCAGCTGGAAGGGTTTGTACACACGGTGATCCTCCACCCTCCCAACCAAAAGAGTGAATATGTCAAGCAGCCAGCTAGAGCTGTGCTCATGAAGGAGTGCAACCCTAGCCAGGGTAACACTATGACCTCTGCCTTTTGGCACAAGCCTTCCAACAAAAGACCTAGAAAGCCTTCAAAACCTGGCTCTGAACTCATTTTACCCATTCAAAGCTGCAGAAGCCACCACAAATGTATATATTAAAAAACCTGTTACATCTTCATGCTAAAGAGCACCCCTTCAAATTATACTATGTGAAAATGCACATAGATCCCTTCAAGCAGAAAGTTTGTCTATACCAAATTTGTGAACGAGAGTTAGCTCTAAGTAGAGTTGAATGTATGGATGGATGGACAGGCACTAAACATTAAAAAAGAAGCTTGAAGCAAATTTCTTCTTGAAGTAAAACAGAAACAGGTAATGAGCTGCATTCCACTGTAGAAAACTATTATGTGGAACAATTCCTCTTTTATTAGGGTGACCATTTGTGATAGGGAGCCTCTGAGATGGCCCCAATAATCACCACCTCCTGGTATTCAAGACCTGGGAGATGATTCCCCTTGAATGAAGACTGGCCGTGGTGACTTGATTCTAGCAAAAAGAAAGCAGCAGAGGTAGCGGGATGTCACTGCGGAGCTCCTTCTGTGTGTCCCTGTCTGTGTCTGTCTGTCTGTTTCTCTCTCCCTCTGTCAAAAGCTGGCTGCCATGTTGTAAGTTGCACTACAGAGAGACTCAAGATGCCTGGAACTGAGGGGGGGCCCCTGGCCAAGAGCCAGCAAGGAACTGAGGCTCTCAGTCCAACAACCCACATGGAACTAAATCCTGCCGATAATAACCTTGTTAGTGAGCTTGGAAATGGATTCTCCCTTGACTGAGCCTTCGGGTTAGACATGGCCCCTGCTGACACCCTGACTGCAAACTCACAAGGAACTCTGGAGCAAAGGCTCTAGCTAAGCCACATCTGAATTCCTAACCTACAGAAACTGTGTGATAATAAATATTGCCTTAAGCAGCTACGTTTGGGGGTGGTTTGTTACATAGCAATAAACTGATGACAAATAGACCTTCAAATTTATCATCCAAACGAAGATAATTTTTAAGACTGAATGAGGCCATTATTAATACTTGTCATAGAATAACACACATAAATGAAGAGTGCTGGAGATAAGCTGGACTATATGCCCACCCTTTTTTTTCCTCTTCAGTGGCACAAAAGAGGAAGAAAACCTTAAAATAGCTCAGAAAACTGGTCAGACATACTGAAGAAAAGGGAAACTAGAACAGTCTCTAATTACCTTTCTGAGTAAACTACCCATGTTTGGGATGAACTGAAACCCTGACTTCTGAAAAAATTTCTTCAGGAAAGGTTTTGAATACCAAATTATTAAGTCCCAGACTTGCCACAAATGGGATTTAATTAAAAAATTAGAAGTAAATGTGTTCAACAGAAGTTTTGAAACCTGAAGTGAAACGATGAGTTTACCAGACAAAGAAGAGTGAGGGTTTAAGTGTTAATAAGAATATGTCAGGAGTCCCTGTCGTGGCTCAGCGGAAACGAACCTGACCAGTATCCATGAGGACGCAGGTTCGATCCCTGACCTTGCTAAGCAGGTTAAGGATCTGGCATTGCCAAGAGTTGTGGCATAGGTTGCAGGTGCGGCTCAGTTCTGGCATTGCTGTGGCTGTGGCGTAGGCTAGCGGCTACAGCGCCACATCATGACCCCTAGCCTGGGAACCTCCATAATGCCAAGGTTTTGGCCCTAAAAAGACAGACAGAAAGAGACAGAGAGAGAGAGAGAGAGAGAGAGAGAGAAAGGAAGGAAGGAAGAAAGGAAGGAAAGAAGGAAGAAGGAAAATGTCAAGATATTTCATTAAAATCTCGCTCCATGCATATTTCATTAAAATTATGTTCTTTGTTTCCACCATACACAGGCACTGAGTAGTAGAAAGAACAAATGATTTGGCATTGAAGACAGGTCTGAATCCTAGTTCTACCACCTACCAGCTTTGTGACATAGGGCAAAAGTAAAATTTTGAGACTTTCTTGAAGTATAAAATGGTGATGTCACCCCATAGCTCACAGTAGTGTGGATCAAATGGGATAACACGGGAAAAACTCCTGTTAAATGTAAATGAACTATATAAATACTGATTTCAGGAAAATTAATTTTTTTATAAAAAAATAATTGCCTTAATGAGTCTACTAATGCTCCTCTTATTTATACTTACAAGGTTAGAGTCTAATTATTCAGATACCTTTCCTCACCTGACAGCAGCTTTTTCACAGAGCAAGCTACGTGAAATACTCACAGAGAAATACTCACTTGAATGAATTTAAAAATCTAAACTTTCATTACTTGAGATTTTTAAAAAACCGTTAAAAATATATGAAGTGATTATTTGCAGTTTTTATTACTAACTTTCTTTATAACTGTAGGTATTACCAGGGACTCAGAGATAAAACCACATTTAAGAATAATACCAACATACAGTTCAAGAAGTATTCAGTTTATAGTGTTCCCTCTCCCATACAACCAACCCAAAAAGAAAAGGTAGAATATAAATATTTTTACAACAATATCTGACACTTGTTTAGTATATTACAGTTTACAAAAGCATTTTCATATTTTCTCTCACGTGCTCTTTAAAAATTAAAATATTATAATTCTTAGAGTTGCCTTATGGCACAGCAGGTTAAGGCCAGTGTTGTCAATGCAGCAGCTTGGGTCACTGCTGTGGCATGGGTTTGATCCCTGGCCTGGGAACTTCGACATGCTCGAGTAAGAAAAAAAAAAAATTACAATTCTCAAGGGGGTATTCTGATCCCTAAGAAATGAATGTTTAATAATTGCCAATCGAAATTTAATACATCAATTACTCCACAAACTACTAGGAACTTGAGATAAAACTGTTCATGATGTTGATCACTGAGCATTGTCAGGGAAACTCTTGGTTTCAGGGAGAAAGAAACACAACACAAAAAACAGAATTTTGAACTCAATAAAGCTTCAGTTTAAAATCTATTTCAGGGGAATTCTCATTGCAGTGCAGTGGAGACAAATTTGACTAGTATCCATGAGGATGTGAATTCAATCCCTGGCCTCGCTCAGTGGGTTAAGGATCCAGTGTTGCCGTGAGCTGAGGTGTAGGTCACAGATGTGGCATGGATCTGGCATGGCTATGGGTGTAGTGTGGGCCAGCAGCTGTAGCTCCGATTCGACCCCTAGCCTGGGAACTTCCATATGCCTCGGTGCAGCCATAAAAAAAGAAATAAATAAAATAAAATCTATTTCAGGCTGAAACTGAACAAGTGAATATCTTTAATTTACCAGGTATTATGCTGGGTGCTAGTAATAGAGAAATAAGAGTCCTTTAACCTCAAGGCATTCACAGAACAGAAAGCAAACAGGTAAGTAAGTAAGCTACAGTTGTCACTTGTAACACAGGATAAGTGTAACCAAAAAAGTGGACACAAGATAAAAAGAAAGTTGAAGATACAATTAACTGAGGTACTGAAGTTAGGGGTGGAATGGGAAGTGGTATCTAAGGAGCAAGAATGATTAATCTGAAAGGCTAGTATTATTTGGCTAGGTGAAAAAAGGGAGGGGAAAAGACAAGGACTCTAGATAGAGAGCACAGCACGTGCAAGTGAGTTCTGAAGCAATGTCCGTGTTTGAGAAATGCAATTTATTGTCATAGGATATAGTATACACTTGGGAATACAAAACAAAGCAGGAGTAGTACTCTTTAATGCAGCCAACAAATATTCAAACAGCTATGCAGGCACTGTTTAGGCAATGAACAAAGACACTCACCTCCCCTCCTTACCCTGTCGCCCCACCCCCAACCCTGCACCAGAGGCCCATCTTTGCAGAGTTTGTATTTTATCGTGGGAGAAAGATAAAAAGCAATAAACATAACAAATAAATGATACGGAATATTAGAGGGCTATACATACTAAGAGGGGAAATGTTTAACAGCACATTTTATTTCCATCTCCTTATGCACTGTACAAGCTGTGGGGAGAAGCACAGGAGAGAAAGAGGGAGGAGATATACTAACAGATCACACCATCCAGAGAACCCCAATTCTCAGCACCTCAGTAGTTCTAAACAGGGACAAACATATTTTGTAAACCTACGGAAGCAATTTTGGCTGTCAAAACAACAGGTGCTACTATATCTAGTGGGCAAGGACTAAGGATGCTAGATGTCCTCTACTGAGTGGGACAACTGGCCTACAACCCAAAAGACTTTCTATTATGCAGTCATGTAGGAATATAAATTTTAATTATCTGAACCTAGAATTTAACTCCGTTTTACTTATAAACACAAAATATATTTCATATCATTTTACTACACAATTTTCCAAGAATGCAACTCCCACATGAATATAGAAAAGGTTGTACTTTGTCTTGTTAGGACCTTTACCAAAGTTTTTCATTTGAGAAAGTCACATCAAAGACAATATCACTTACTGTATTTAAGTAACCATCACATCATAACTATATCAGTCTGTATATGTAGTCATAGCTAAACTACCCTAATTTGCAAATATATCACTACTTTATTACTTCTTTCTAGTATATCAGCACCTGAGTATTTACTCATTTCAATGATATAGTTTCCTGCTCTTTCTCTTTTACACAACTGGAGAAGCCCTGACCTCTCAATAAGTAATTAAGACTGAAAATCAGATTTTAACATGTTAAGAGAACTTTTTTTTTTTGGCTTTTGTCTTTTTAGGGCTGCACCCACGGGCATATGGAGGTTCCCAGGCTGGGTCGAATTGGAGCTGTAGCTGCCGGCCTACACCACAGCCACAATGCTAGATCCGAGCAGCATCTGTGACCTACACCAGAGCTCACAGCAACACCGGATCCTCAACCCACTGATCGAGGCCAGGAATCAAACCCGAAACCTCATGGTTCCTAGTCAGATTCTTTTCCGCTGTGCCATGACGGGAACTCCAAGAGAACTTATTTTAAAATAAATAGCAAATAAATCAGTGCTCATAAAATTTGAAAAGTCTAAAATTAAGGCACAAATTTTTGTTTTAATTACATGTTGGGAAATACAACTTTGACACTTTATAAATAACAGTATATGACAGTGGACAAGTCAGTCTCTCTCGTTCTCATATTTTCCCCAATAAAAAAAAAATGACAAGGACGAACTGAAGAGTATTTGCAGTTTTCCTTTAGGCAAAGATTCTATAATTTTACTCATACAAAGGTTTTTTTTTGGCATTAATAGGAAAACCAGAGCACAGTAAGATCAAAAGGGATATTACTTTTTCTGCAATTTTTAACATAATAAAATATTATAGTCCTGTATATAGGATCAACATGCTATAAACATGCTTTGGTGGTCTCAAGAACTGGAAGCATTTAGCATTCATGCTTCTTTCTAATCAAGTACTGCAATGTTTATCCTTTTAAAGTACGTTACAAATCATAAAGAGCTATTTGGGTCTAGATGACTTCTAAAGCTTCTTCTCACCATTAAATTCTATTCATTTACTCTTCAATGTAGACAAGAGTGTCTGAAAACTGGGGGCCAAGAAGAGATCCCTTTGGATAGATTTATGGTGCATAAAAGAAGAATTTGGAAGTCCAAAGGGGCAGGAACCTTATCTGGGACGCTGGAGTGACAAGGCTTGTAAGTTATAAAGACTGAGAGTTCTGTGGGTTGGTGAAGGTTCATTCACCTTCTAAGATGATACGATAGCCCAGGAAATCCACTAGGATTCAAATGCCTACTTCTCAGTCCTGCCATAACAGAGTGACGTTATTCAGACATGGGTGCGGTATCATCCTGGACTATAGAATAGTTTAAAGTATTCTTCAAGATTGCAATCATGTAATGACTTTGAGATCCAGGGTACCATCTTTTCATGGTACACCTCAGAGGTGGTATAGCTGCCTCCTAATAAAAAAAAAAAAAGGCCTCATTTGTTTTAGATTCTTAGAGGCAGTAAATAACCTTGCCTAGGAGCTATCCATGGTGCTTGATTCATACTCAGCCCATCACTTCCAGCAACTGGTGCATTAGCTTTCCGAACATAGCACCACTCAGTATCTGTCTGACCCATCATCCACACTGTGGCCTATATCTACTATGCCAATATCATGGGCCACTTGTAATTTCTGTCCATTCCACTTTGCCTGTACTCAGGCCCACAAATGCCTTACTTTATCCTAGCTTGGATCTCTCTCATCTAGCACTGCCTCCCAGGCCTGCTACAGCATCCGATACACAAAGACCTTTCAGTAGATACAGTACACCTTGCAGAAGAAAGATCACTGGCATACTCCAGGCAAAAGATCATAGTTATTCAGAGCCAAGTCCTCCACATGATACCTTACATCAGTTTTCTTTTTCTTTCTTTTTTTTTTTTTTTGTCTTTTTGCCTTTATCTAGAGCTGCACCCGTGGCATATGGAGGTTCCCAGGCTAGGGGTCTAACAGGAGCTGTAGCTGCTGGCCTTCGCCACAGCCACAGCAATGCAGGATCCAAGCCATGTCTGCAACCTACACCACAGCTCACGGCAACGCCGGATCCTTAACCCACCGAGCAAGGCCAGGGATCAAACCCACAATCTTATGGTTCTTAGTCGGATACGTTAACCACTGAGCCACAAAGGGAACTCCAATACCTTACATCGGTTTTAAAACCTGTTGTTACAATCTTTATCATTCCAAAAAGATTTTAAATGAGTTTTAAATTTTGCTATATGTTTCTGTGACTGACTTTGGAATGAATAAAGAGTAGGAACTGTTAACTCAAAATTTATGCATGGATTTCAGGGAATCCATGAGCCCTTGAAATTATGTGATTCTTTAGGTAAGAGCATATTTTTCTGGGGAAGACAGTGCCGAGCCTCTTACCCTTAAAAGGTTAAGAAAACTGATCAATGTGCTGATGACTCCCAATAACAATCATCTCCCTAGGTTTAAGCACTAGACTTTTAATCTGTGGTTTAATAAATACATGTGGTCTTTGTCCCAGTTCCTGGCGCTGAAACTCTTGAAATTTCCTGGGTGATATGAATGTTTTTGCTCATTCAAAAGGAGCACCTTTTAGCACACCCGAGTTTATGTTAATGAACGATTAGGCAGGGGCCCCTAGACAGCCTCAAGGCAGACTGGTTACAGAAAGACCAAGTGATTAGAAGGCTGGAATTTTCAGTCCCATCTACCAACCTCTGAGAAGTGGAAGAGTGGAGGGGGTGAGATTAAAGCTTTATTAAAAAAAAAACCTACTGAATAAAATGTGATGAGTGTTCAGATAGGTGAATGGATTCACAGGCCAGGAAGGTGGTGCATCCCAGTTCCACAAGGACAGAAGTTCCTGCATTTGGGACCTTTCCGGATCTTGCCTTACGTACCTCTTCCTCTGGCTGCTCATCTGAATTCTTTACAATAAACCAGTAAGCGTCTTGCTGAACAAATGAACCTTTCTAACAAATGACTGAATCTGAGGAGAGTTATGAGAACACTTGATTTATAACTGGGCAGTCAGAGGACAGGAGATCAACCTGGACTTTCAACTGCTGTCTGAAGTGGGGCCAGTCTTGCAGGACTGCCCCTTAAGCTGTGGGACCTGATACTGTTTCCATGAGACAGTTTCAGAACTGGGTTAAATTGCAGGACACCCAGCTGGTGTCCAGAGAATTGGAGAATTGCTTGATGGCGTGGAACACATTCCAGAATATCTAACTGCCTACTGGACACCTCTAAATAGATTTCCGGAAAACACTTTATACTCAGCATTTCCAAAATGAAACTCATTGTTCCGCCTATTTCTCTCACGTAATTCTCTCCCAATCCTCACTATCTCCGTAGAGGATATCACCCAGCTATAAAGCTAAAAATCTTGTCATTTGCGCTTGATTATGATTATGACTCTTACCTTTTCCTCATTCCCCTTATCCAGTCATGTCTTACAACTTTCTGAAAGCCTAATAAATTCTTAAAACACTCCTGAAGCAAACAAATCATATGTTCTGTAATAATTTTGCAGGTGGTAAAGATCTCCAAATATTAATAGATGCTATAGGCTAGAGACTCTTCCCACTGGACCATAACTTTTCATTTTTAATAGAAAACAACACTGTCTCATCATTCCCCTTCCCCCAATAGCTGTATTACAAATATGCTAGAGAATGCAGCTCTTTACTCTTCTGAGTTTATGAAATAAGGTCAAAACAGTTTTCCTTTATCAAAGTGACAAGTGGGGGCTGTTTCTGCAAAACAGCTTTTACTTAGAATACTTTTCATTCCTGTCTAAACAATCCTAAGGATTACTGCACTACTGCTCAGTAAGGGCAGCTATCCTCCAATTTCTGGAAGATAATAGGAATCTTCCTTTGTCAATAATTTCCTATCTTTACTCAGAAGCCAATATGAAAGATGACACTGCAAAATAACTGCCAAATCAGAAATCAAAAAGATACAAGTCAAAATAACTGAAATTCCTGGCTCCTGGCACTACTTCAAAATTCTTAGTGATGAGTTCCCGCTGTAGCACCATGGGTTAAGGATCCAGCGATCCTTTTCATTAAGTCCAATTACCAATTTTTTTTAAAAAAACAGGTCATGCTTTTGGTGTTATGTCTAAGAATTCTCCAACTCCACGGTCCTTCATATTTTCTGTCCATTCTAAAAGTTTTTTTAAATATTTTTACAATTAAATCTATGATCCATTTTGAATTAATTTTTGAACCAAGTGTAAGACTGACAGCAAAGTTCATTTTTTAACCTATATTTAAGAGAATGAAAAGATAAGCTATAGACTGAGAGAGAATATTTGCAAAGCACCTATCTGACGAAGTACTCATAACTAGAATATAAAAAGAGCTTTCAAAACTGAACAGTAAAAATCAAACAGTCCAACTTCAAAGTGGGGGAAAAGGATATGGAAAAAAATTCACTAAAATATTTTATTCATATTTCAATGATGGCAAGTCAGTAATGAAATTATTTTTGACATTAATAATCATTAAAGAAATGCAAATGAAGACATGATGAGATATCACTATTCATCTATTAGAAGAGCTAAAATAAAAAATTGACATACAAAATGAGTATGCAAAGAAACTGGATCTCTCATACATTACTGTAAAATGGTACAGCCACTCTAGAAGAGTTTGTCAGTTTCTTTAAGAATTAAACATACATTTACCATACGACCTAGCAATTACACTCCTTTCACTTATCTCAGAGATACAAAAAATTATGTACACACAAAAGCCAGTACACATTTGTCCATAGCGGGTTAACAGCCAAAAACTGGAAACCAAAATTTCCAATAGGTGAACAGTTAAACTATCTTTTAAACATTCACATTACACATCCATACCATGGAATACTACTCAGTGGTAAAAAGGAACAAACTACTGATACACACAATAGCTTGGATGAATCTCCAGGCATAATGCTGAGTGAAAAAAGCCAATCTCAAAAGGTTCACATGTTGTACGACTTCACTTATGTAACATTATTGAAAAGGACAAAATTACAGAGATGGAGAAGAGATCAGTTGTCACCAGAGGTTAGAAATAACAGTGGAGATGGGGGAGGAGGTAAGTGTGAGTATAAATAGGTAGCATGAGGGAGATCGTGGCTGTGGTATTACACAAATATACATGTGATAAAATGATACAGAACTACACATGCATCTATACCAATATCCATTTTCTGGTTTTGATAACATACCATAGTTATGTAAAATGTGACCAATGGGGGAAAGTGGGTACAGTATACATAGGGATCTCTCTGTATTATCTTTGCAACTTCCTCTAAATCTATAATTACCTCAAAATTAAGTTTTTTTAAAAAGGTAATCAACGTAAAATCACCCAAAAGTTTGGAAACATGGGAAAATTTATAAATCATTTGAAAACAGTGATGTTGTAATGCTAAATGCAAACCAAAGAGGGCTGGGGTGACTGTGGTGAAACCTAAAAAACACCCAGAGATTTTGTCCAACTCCTCCAAACAGACAGTTGAATCAAATATTTATTGAGAATCTCGCATATGCAAGACATACTGCTATAAACAGCAGTTAGATTAAGAAGAAAAAGCCAAGCACCTACCTACCTTTGAATTAATTTATTCCCTAAGTAGATAAAATAATTATTGAAAGCCTCGGGGCCTCTGCAAAAGCAGTTCCCTTTGCCTAGAATGCTCTTTTGTTTTGCCAGTTAGTTCTTACTCATCCTTGAACTCTCAGCTCATTGACACTTCTTCAGGGAAACCCTCCCTAGCTCTCTTCACTGCTCTCCATATTAGACCACGTTCCCCTATTATATGCTCATACAACATCCTGTATTTTTCATTCATAACACTAATCACCATTTATAAAGAACTGTCTGAAATCCATTTCCCCTATCAAGCTAAAATCTCTAAAAGGGCAGAGACAGTCTATGTAGTTCACCACTGTATTCCCAAACCCAACACCATGCCTGGCAAATGACAAGCTCAAAATATGTTACATGAATAAACCCACACAAAGTTATAATTCATACGTGCAAATGGGCAGGCAGACAATAAGAATTACTGGGGTTTGGAAGGACCCAAGATCATTTCAGCTTGAGAAAGTCAGTTAATATGTGATAGAACATTTGTGCAGAGGATAGAGAATCTTATATCAAAAGCTGAATGTGAGCATCAGTCTTTTAGCTGTAGGAACTCACTGAAGAATTGAAACAGGCAAGTGGTGTGTCCAAGGTGTTGTACAGGAAAATTAATGTGGAGAAGGGATTTCAACTGAGAGGGTAAGACACTACAGGCAGTAAAAAACAACTGTAAGGACACTGTGGTAATGCAAGCACAAAATGGTAAAGGTCTGAATGAGAGGGTGGCCATGGGAAAAGACAGATGTGAAGAACACTAAGAATGAAGAGCCAGCGGAACTTAAAGGCTGATTAGCTATAGGAGCATCAAAGGGGGAAGAGTTAAAGATGATCCAAGCGGTTTAACAGTGGGTAATCCATGAAAGACAGTACAATTAACAGAAACAGGAATTCAGGACTAAGTTCTCTTAGGAGAAGGAATGTGCTTTCTTGGAAGTTATGGGTAACACTCAACTAAAGATGTAAGGCTTCAAGAAGTCACACAGTCAAGGCTGATAATGTAGATGTGTGAGTTGATTACAGTTAGTTTTAATAATGAATGAGATCTCTGAGAGAGAAGGTATACAGAGCCTTGAATGGAAAACCTTTAAAAACCATTTGATCTACAGCTTGTATGAATTATGTTTATCAAGCTGTTGATTCATTCAGACTGTCAGCTCCCTGAAGGCACAGCTGATCTCATCTGCGCATTCCCTGAAGTGCACATTACAAGGTATTATACACAACTAGTTCACAATAAGTAGCCTAGTAACAGAGTCAAATATTTTCAAGATAATTTCTAATTACTAATTCCTATTCCACCTGCACTTTGTATATCAAAAAGTGGGTCCCTAGGCAGTACTTTGAAAGGTACAGGCTTTGTTTTATACTATTTAAACTCAATGAGTTTAGAGAGTTTAAATCATTTATTCAAAGCTCTGATTTCCCAAGGCTCTAAAATTGAAGAACTCAAAGACCAGACTTTGAGACCTAGAAAACCTTTTAAAAAAACCGAAAAACCAAAAACTTCCAATGAGACCAGGGCTAAAACAAATGCCCACTACAAGAACAGAATACTCTTCAAGAAGTTTTCAAATGCAGTTAAATAGGAAATATTATTTACCAAGAGAGTGAAGCAAGTGAAAAAATTAAATTGTACACTATACAAACTGACAATGTGTGAAAAGTAACTTCAAGTGAAATGAAGGATAAATGAGTTAATTAAAGGGAATTGAGGAGTTCCTGTTGTGGCTCAGTGGTTAACGAATCCGACTAGGAACCATGAGGTTAAGGGTTTGATCCCTGGCCTCGCTCAGTGGGTTAAGGATCTGGCGTTGCCTTGAGCTGTGGCGCGCAGGCCGTCAGCTGTAGCTCCAATTGGACCCCTAGCCTGGGAATCTCCATATGCCACGGGTGCGGCCCTAGACAAAATAAATAAATAAAAATAAAGAGAATTGAGAACAGTCAAGACGGATACTTTAAAAAAAATAACGAGAGAAAAGTCATTGGCCTCGCCCACAAAATATTCCCAGGTGTCAGAGGTGGAGTAATTGAATCTATTTCAACGCTTAGGTGAACAGTATTTCCCCAACTGTAGTTTTAAAATAAGTAAAGGAACTACTAAAACAGAATAAAGACTAATTTGTGCACCGCTCCCTCCCCACCAAATAAATTATCAAGGTGGAGTATGCCACAATGCTCTAACCATGAATTGCAGCAAACGTCTTAAGTGCTTCCAGATAGGTGTGTTTGTGGAAGTCAGGGAAGAAAAAAGGAACCAGCTGGACACAGACTGTAGGAACCTGGCAAATCACCTATAATCCAACCATCCCTCTCTCAGCATCAGACCGACTTCCACCAACAAGTCTAAAAAGATGGTCAAATCGGCCTTTGCCCACTTGTTTCTAGCAACAGCAAATGGACCACTGGTAAACTGGACATTCTCACGAGTTGGACAGCTCTAATTTGCTGCAAAATTCTTCTAAATTATCTCCTAGTAACTTTCACTCCTGGTCCTGGTTCTCTCAAGAGCAACATCGAAAGTCGTGTTTTGGTTTTATTTTTAAACTTAAACAAACTAGGTATTACTTCTAAAAATAGCAGGAAAATTTGACCTCTCGCTTTTTTCAACGTTTAACTCCCCTTGAAGGAGAACGGAATGCGAGGCACAGGTTCCTTTAGACTCGGAGCTACGACCTCCAGAGCAGAGCGGAGCAAAGGGGCTTAAATAACTACATACACTAGGAGACGTTGCAGCTGATAAGAAAGCTCCGTTGCCAAGAGGCAAACAGCTCTAGCCTGTGACCAGGTGCTGGGACGCGATAGATACCACACAGACCTGGCCTGGCAGCCCCGAGACTGTGGGAGCCAAGGAGCCTCTACCAGTTTTAGCAAAAGCCGCGGGGGCCTGAGTGGGACCTCATCCCCAGGCCAGCAGCAAGCCCCGCGCCTCGCAGAGCAGAGCGCTCGGCCCCGGAGAAGTGGCATCGTTAAGAGAAAGACTCGGTGAAACGCCAGGAAAAGCCCAAGCGGCGCCGCCGGGCCAGCCGCCCGTAAGCCCGACCTCCCCGCCCGCGGTCCTGAGAACCGGCACCGGTGAGCGCTCCCGTACTCAGAGCCGTTTCTGGCTCGGCCGGGATCCAGACTATCCCGCCCGCCCACCCTCTCTCACGCCCCGGCCCAGAACTGAGCAGAAGACCACCTCAAGGGGTGATGCCCAGAAGGCACGTCGCGTTTGTGGTGAACGCTGCGGGCTGGGCCCGAGCTCCCGGGCTGATGAGCGGGCGAGCGGCGGCAGCGGGTCACTCACCGAGAGGACGCTCATGCGGATTGGGGTCTCCAACAGGCACGCCATCTTGAGCCTTCCCACCCGGCTGCAGCCGGAGCCGGCGCGGGGGCCGGCACTTTCGACAGCCAACTATTAGACAAACCACAGGTACCTCTTCAGAAAGTGAGGCAGGCAGATGAGAACGGACCACGCTCTAGACACTGCTGAAGCACGGCCACGGCCCGCAGAAGGGAAAGCAAAGGGAAACCGCGCCAGGGGCCTCGTTACGAATCGTTCTTTCAGAAACGGCAGCTACGCTCTGCCTGGGTTAGAGGTGGGAGCCGGCGGCAGTTTCCGCATGCGCAAAGGAGATCTGCCGGCCCCACCTGCGGCTCTCGGTGGGGGAGCTTCAGGGGCGGAGTCTCGCCGCTAGCTTCACAGATCCGTTCGTTGCAACTTCTGAGTTCGCGTATTTATTATTCCGAAATTGGTGTGTGGAGCCACCTACGTAATTTGAAATTCGCTATCTCATTCATTATCGCAGTCCTTTGCACCAGACTCCTAGCGTCGTTATTATCTCCACTTTACAGATGGAGAAACTGCGGTCTCAGAACCAGGTCTTCTGTCACCAGTAAGGGTGTTTCACGAGCCAACGATGAAGTGTGACCTGTTTCAGCATTATCTGCCCGACCCTTTTCTTCTACTGTAGTGTTAAGAATAGATACTCTAGGAGTTCCTGTCGCGCCACAGCGGTTAACGAATCCGACGAGGAACCATGAGGTTGCGGGTTCGATCCCTGGCCTTGCTCAGTGGGTTAAGGATTAGGCGTTGCGGTGAGCTGTGGTGTAGGTCACAGACGCGGCTCGGATCCCGCATTGCTGTGGCTGCGGGATGTAGGCCGGCAGCTGCAGCTCCGATTAGACCCCTAGCCTGGGAACTTCCACATGCCGGAGGGTGCCGCCCTAAAACGACAAAAGGAAAAAAAAAAAAATAAAGGAAAAAAGATAAAGAGTAGATACTCTAAAGCCAGAATGCCTGAGTTTAATCCTTGCTACTTCACAGTACCATTACCCTGGCAAGTTACACTCCTAGGCTCCAGCTTGCTTTTGTGTAAAGTAAGGGGTTGTGAGGATGGAGAATGTAAAGCTCTTAGAACATGCCTGGAACGTAGAAAGCATTATATATGTGTTAGCATTCTCCAGCCTCTGAGTCAAGTAGGGAAAAAAAAAAAATGGGGGCAAATATCTGAATAATTCATGCTAAAGCGCTCTGAAAACTGAAGCCAAATAAAAATATGCTTAATCTATTTTCTGATTGTGGATTCAGCTCTTCCCACTCCATTTGTGTTTGTGTGTATGGACAGAACTGCCCTAGACAGGTTTCAACTATTTGCTGCTTTAAATCAGTAAGGTTTTCTTTCCTAAGATGACTGCAATGAACCTGTTACATTACTTGTCTTTCTTTCATTGCTCCAGCCACTCCCTAATTCAGGTTGGTATCACCTCTCCCCTGGACTAAAGCAATAGGCTTCCAACTGGTGGCGTAACTCTAGCCTCTCCACTTTACTTCTCGCTGCTTTCCAATCTTACCACTGTACTTAGTTTCTAAATTCATTGTAGCCCTAATCATCCTTGCTTATGGGCCTGTGTTCTCCAACTGACTATTGACCTTTTTAGAAAGTAGAATCTCATTCTAGTTTTCTTTCTGCTGCAACACTATTTCCCAATTCAGTAATCTGCAATCCAGCCACACGATCTTTGCCAGTCTGCGCCCAGGTATTATTACTCTCTCAATATTTTTATTTAAAGCCGATTTCAACTCTTTAAATAATTTTGGCCTAAGCCATAATACTCTGAAAAATCAAGTGTATTTTTGCTCCTTATTTTTGTTCTAGTACATATTAACATAACTACAAAGATGTTTAAATGTTCACTCATGTATCAGCTACAGTCATGTCATGTACTGCAACAGAGCACAGCATAACCCTTATACAAAGCATGCAGAAGTATCAATTAAATTTTCAGTTGATCTTCGTATGATATAGAGCTGTTACAGCTGTATTTGATCCACACTTCATTAATCAGCTGAAGCAATACATCCTCCAGGAAGCCCTTCCGGTAAGGTCAAGTGATCCCTCCTTCATGTCTTCATGCATCATTCTGTTCTTGTTACTAACGTAGCATCTCCAACAGTAGACTGTAACTTTGGGGGTAATGTTTTGTTTGTCTCCCCTTGATACATTTCAAAGCAAGCACCAGGAATTTTATCTTCTAGCAATTTTATCTCACCTAGCATAGAATGAATTTTTGGCTTAGTTTGGATGCCCTCAAAGGCAGATCCTGGGGCAGTGATTTGGGTGCAGGTGGTTTATTTGGAAAGTGTTTCCATGGAGTAGAATTGATGGATCAGGGAGAATGAGAAAAGAAGAAAAAATCAGTATAAGGATCTATTGCTGAAGTCACTGCTTATTCCCTGAGGAGCCCTGATAAATATACAGCATGCCCCCCTAGATAGCCATATTGAAGTTGGAGCATTATCCACCACTCCCATCCTGTACTGGTTGAAGATTTCCCTGATGCTGTTAATTTCCTACCCTCTTATCTTCTACTTGTGCAAGGAAAAGAGAGGGCTTCCTTAAGCTAATGCAGAAAAGCAGAATCTGCAGGCTCACTTTCAGGGTAGGATATGGGCAGCATGCTTCTGAATTGCAGCAGAACTATCATTACAGTTGTGGCTGAAATCAGAGTCAGGAAGGACTAGGGAATATGACTCAAGGCATCCAATACCTCTGCTACTGAGGCTTTTCTGTTTTATTTCCAGAAGACTGACATGGCTATTTTATGGGAAGGAAGCATTGATTAGCAAATCCCTAAGCTTGGGAATCAGGAATCACATTTCTAGTTCAATTTTTTGCTGTTAAATAACCTCAGGTACACCCTTCAAACCTAATAATGAGTATAAATTGAGGAGTAAGAAAAATTTCTGACTCAGCTTCCATGTGACAGCAACAGCAAAACAGTTTACTTTGACACTATGGTAGAGAGAGGTAGATAGCCACATGTACTCCCCTGCAAACAGGAATTAAATTTCTCCCTATCCTTCCATTATTCAGAGCAGTATTAATTTCTGAAAAAAAATGACAAAGTGTGAGATTAATAAAGAAAAAGTAGAAATACACAAACAAAAGTAATTAGTAAGATGGAGTTCCTTGTTGTGTCACGGCAGTAACAAACGCAGCTAGTATCCATGAGGGTGTGGATTTGACCCTTGCCCCGCTCAGTGGGTTAGGATCTGGCATTGCTGTGAGCTGTGGTGTGCATTGCAGATGTGGCTCGGATCCCGAGTTTCTGTGGCTGTGGCATAGCCTGTCGGCTGCAGCTCTGATTCAACCCCTAGCCTGGGAACTACCATAGGCTGCACCTGTGGTCCTAAAATGCAATAAATAAATAAGGGAAAAAAAGTAGCGAGAAATTAATCTGAAAGGTATATATGTGTCTGAATGGAGCTGCCAGCATAGAAAAATAAAGCCATGTTTTTGAAAGTAGCGACACATCCACGAAGAAAGAAAGAAAGAAGGAAGGAAGGAAGGAAGGAAAGAAAGAAAGAAAGAAAGAAAGAAAGAAAGAAAGAAAGAAAGAAAGAAAGAAAGAAAGAAAGAAAAAGAAAAAATAAAGAGGGAGGGAGAGAGGATGGAAGGAAGAAAATGCTCTTTTTATAATTGAATAACTGATATGGTTGAATTCCAACTTACAAATATAGAAGAAATGATGGGATTTGAAAACTATCCCTTGACAACCATATGAGTTATAATTGTTTGAGGCAAGAATCGTCAATGGGTGCTGAAACTAATCGATGGAAATAACATGAGACACAGTACCTCTCTACAAATTACTAATGACGGTAGAGAAACTTGGTAGACACTACTTTATTCAAATGATTCTAATTAATATCACCATGATGCACCGAGAAGGACACAACATTGCTCCTGCCCAAAATGCATGGGTGTAAGCAGGAGGCAACATCAGACAAACTCTGCTTGAGGGACATACAACAAAATAACACATCGACACCCTTCAAAATTGACATGAAAGACAAAAAAGCCTGAGGAATTAGGAGTTCCTTTGTGGCTCAGGGTTAGCAAACCCAACTAGTATCCATGAGGATTCAGGTTTAATCCCTGCCTCGCTCAGTGGCTTAGGGATCTGGTGTTGCTGAGAGCTGTGGTATAGGTCGCAGACGGGTCTCAGATCTAGGAGTTGCTGTGGCTGTGGCACAGGCCAGCAGCTATAGTTCTGATTCTACCCCTAGCATGGGAACGTCCATACGCCTTGGATGTGGCCCTAAAAAGACAAAGAGAGAGGGAGAACGCGGGGGGGGGGGGGAATTTCTCCAGGTTAAGGGAAACTAAAATGACAAGATAACTAAATGCCAGTCATGATCTAGGATTGAATCCTGGGTAAAAAATTCTCCTCTTGCTACAAAGAACAAGTGGGTAAAATGTGAACAAAATCTATAGATGAAGTATCATTGGTTTTTGTTTTGATTTCTTTTCTTTTTAGGGCTACATCTGTGGCATATGGGAGTTCCCAGGCTAGGAGTCAATTCAGAAGTGCAGCTGCTGACCTATGCCACAGCTCACAGCAATATCAGATCACAGCCACATCTGTGACTTATGCTACAGCTTGCGGCACTGCCAGATCCTTAACCTACTGAGTGAGACCAGGGATCCAACCCATATTCTCATGGATACTAGTTGGGTTCTTAACTCTCTGAGCCAAAAGGGAACTCTGAAGTATCACTATTACGTACTGATTTTCTTGGGTGGGGGCGGAGATGGGGGGGCACACATCTACAGCATATGGAATTTCATGGGTCAGGGACTGAATCTGAGCTGCGCCTGCAGCAACACCAGATCCTTAACCCACTGCACCACAGTGGGAACGCCCCATTAATGTACAGATTTTGATAACTGCTCTGTTGTTATGAAGAGAATGCCTTTGTTCTTAGGAAACAGAGTGAAGAATTTAAGTGTGAAAAACAGAGTCACTGTGGATTAAGCAATAGTTTCTTTAATAATCATAAAGGAACTCATTTAAATAATAATAATAATAAAAAAAGGAGCAAGGATCCTGGGAATTAATTCATTTAAAAATATATATATACTAGTTACCTACTATGTGCCAGACATTTCAGCCAGGGGTGGTAATGCAATTAGCAAGAGAGATAGGTTCCTTGTTATCACAGAGTTTTCAGGCAAAAGGTGAAGAGAAACTGTCATTAGAAATGTAGGATGAGGAGTTCCCGTCGTGGTGTAGCGGAAACGAATCCAACTAGGAACCATGAGCTTGCAGGTTCGATCCCTGGCCTCACTCAGTGGATTAAGGATCCGCGTTGCTGTGAGCTGTGGTGTAGGTTGCAGACACAGCTCGGATCCCGTGTTGCTGTGGCTGTGGCACAGGCCAGCAGCTGTAGCTCCAATTAGACCCCTAGCCTGGGAACTTTTACATGCTGCGGGTGTGGCCCTAAAATGACAAAAAGACAAAAAAAAAAAAGAAAGAAAAAAGAAATGTAGGATGATAAAGTGTGTGGGGCTAAGGGAGCATCTATGAAGTAACCGCACCAGGAATAAAGTTATAGGAAGTCCTTCTGGTGGAGATGGCACCCAACCTCTGTCCTGAAAGGTTAACAGGAACAGACCAGGCAAAGCTCTGTGCAGTACTCCACACAGAGCCTGGCTTTTTCATTAACATTTGTCTAATAGGAGAATTAAGATACCACTTCTTCAAATTTAGCTGTTGAAATACTGGCAGATCTTCCAAAATCAATGCTAGGACAAGAGCCCCAATTATTTATAGTAAAAGAGATATTATAAAATCAGCAGGTTTTGGAGTTCCCATGTTGGCTCAGTGGTAACTAATCCGACTAGTATCCATGAGGAGGTGGGTTCAGTCCCTGGCCTCTCTCAGTGGGTTGAGGATCCAGCATTGCTGTGAGCTGTGGTGTAGGCTGGCAGCTACAGCTCCGATTTGACCCTAGGCTTGGAACTTCCATATGCTGAGAGTGCGGTCCTAAAAAAAAAAAAAAATCAGCAGGTCTTCAGACCGCTTACCACCTCCTGGATTACCTGGGTAATTACACCCACCCCCACCCCTAAGCAATGGTGGCCACATTAGGCAGATAAGTTTGAAAACAGAGAAGTGAAGGTAATACGTTAGTCAAAGCAAACCCAGTATTCACCATTTACAATATAGGATGGAATCTGGAAATCACCGGTGGATGGGGGGAGGATAGGAAGTTCCTGGGCCAGGGATCAAACCTGTGCCACAGCCACACCCCAAGGCACTATAGTGACAATGCCAGATTCTTAACCTGCTACACCACAAGAGAACCCCTGCTTGAAAAATAAATATATAGGAGTTCCCGTCGTGGCTCAGTGGTTAACGAATCCAACTAGGAACCATGAGGTTGGGGGTTTGATCCCTGGCCTCGCTCAGTGGGTTAAGGACCCAGCATTGCCGTGAGCTATGGTGTAGGTCGCAGATGCGGCTCAGATCCCGCGTTGCTGTGGCTGTGGCGAAGGCCGGCGGCTACAGCTCCTGTTAGACCCCTAACCTGGGAACATCCATATGCCACAGTTGCGGCCCTAGATAAGGCAAAAAGACAAAAAAGAAAATAGATAAATAAATAAATAAAATAAAAATCTAATGAAATCAGAAAGTCCAACTAACAAGTTTAAGATTCAAAGGCTAAAGGCACCACAGAACTCTTTTTATTCCTCCATATTTTTTTACCTCTAGTTTTTTCATCACAGATTTGCTCTCTCCTGTTTTCTGTAGAATGTGCTGCCATCAGGTGGTGGTAGGTACCATAATCACCTAGTTCAACTGTAAGACAGTGATGGATGCTTTGTCTTGATGTTTGTAACATTTTATCTATAAAGTGACTTGAAAACTCATTGCCCAGATATCTTCAAGCTCATTCCCTTATTTCATGAATGTTTCTGTTCAGTACATCATCCAATCAACATGGTTTTCCAGAACCACCTTACATTAAGAGCTCCATCTCCACTACAGCCCTTCCCATCCCCTCACCCTGTTCTGTTTTAAATCATTCATCTTCTTACAAACAGTTATTCCTTCCTGTGTCCTTTTATTGTTATTTTATTATTTTATTTTATTTTATTTTTGTCTTTTTGCCTTATCTAGGGCTGCACCCACCGCATATGGAGGTTCCCAGGCTAGGGGTCTAACAGGAGCTGTAGCCACCAGCCTTCGCCACAGCCACAGCAACGCGGGATCCGAGCCGCGTCTGCAACCTACACCACAGCTCACGGCAATGCCGGATCCTTAACCCACTGAGCAAGGCCAGGGACTGAATTGGAAACCTCATGATTCCTAGTCGGATTTGTTAACCACTGAGCCATGGCGGGAACTCCCTGTGTACTTTATTTTTATTCAACTCTATTTGGCTAGATTTCATTGTCAAGTCATTTTTCCTTTTTCAAGAGGGGATCATGGCTATTGTTTCTCTGGAGTTCTTTCACGCTTGTTGCCTTTTACTTGAGTGACATCTTCACGGGAACAACATACAGGGGAACAGAACCCATTTTAGGTATTTTAAGAAAAAGATTACAAAAGTATTGGAAGAACTAAAGATGCAAACAGGTAGGGGGTATTTTACTCGAGATCAGGAACGGTGGGAAGCTAGTTCACCATCACTAAAGGAGCTGGCGTGCTGAGCTGCCACCTCTGTAGTCAGAGCCAGAAGAGAAAAGAAAGCTCTTACTTTTCTTCTACCTTCTAATCTCATACAAGTGTTTCTCATTTACAAAACCCAATCCAGGCCTTAACTGGCAAAAGAATCTTAAAAAAAAATAGTTTCTTACCTCTAGCCCTTGCAATACATGGATGGGCATGTATACATTCCCATATATAAATATTCCTAAATATTTCAGTGTGTGTTTCCTAAAAACAAGGAATTCCCTTACATAACCATGGTAAAATGATCAAGATCAGGAAATTAATACTAATACAATACTGTCTAATTTATAGATCTTATTCAGATTTTGCAATTATCCTAATATATTTTATATAACACATTGCATTCAATTTTCATGACTCTTCAGTAGCCATTAGTTTTTAATCTTTCTCAGTCTATCTTTATAGTTCATGGCCATCATATTTTTTATTTTATTTATTTGTTTGTTTGTTTTAGGGTCACACCCTCAGTATGTGGAAGTTCCTAGACTAGGGGTTGAATCAGAGCTGTAGCTGCCAGCCTACACCACAGCTCATGGCAACACCGGATCCTTAACCCACTGAGCGAGGCCAGGGATCGAACGCACATCCCTATAGATACTAGCCGCATTTGTTACCACTGAGCTAAGAAGGGTAGCTCAGTGGTAACAAACGCGGCTAGTATCTGTTTTTTTTTTTTTTTTTTGAAAAAGCAGGCTGATTGTTTTTAAAAATCTTTCTCAATTTTGATTTTTTTAAAGGTTGTGTCCAGGTCCAGGGATGGAACCAGGGCCGTAGTAGTGACAACACTGTGTAGTTATGCTGTGGACCACCAGGGAAGTCCTTGTTTTTTAAGATTATATTCAGATAATGCATTTTTGGCAATGGTGGCCACATTGGGCAGATAAGTTTGAAAACAGAGAAGTGAAGGTAATATGTTAGTCAAAGCAAAACCCAATATTCACCATTTACAATATAGGAATGGACTCTGGAAGTCACTCAACTGATAAATGAGACCTTGTCTACTTTTGGCGGTGGATGGCTGGGGTGGGGGGGTGGGGTGGATACGGAAGTTCCTGGGCCAGGGATCAAACCTGTGCCACAGCAGCACCCCAAGGCACTATAGTGACAATGCCAGATTCTTAACCTACTTTTGGCAGGAATACCACAGGAGTAATGTATGTCATAGCAAGAGGCACGTGATGTGGATTTCTCTGTTCCTAGTGAGATTAACTTTGATCTCTCTGTCTGCCAGATTTCTCTATTGTCAAATCCCTGTTTATCTCTTTATTGAACTAAGTATCTTTTGGAAAGATACTTTGAGACCATATAAGTAGTCTCAGAAAGTAGATACATTGAGACTGTGTAAGTATCCTATTACTCTCCAAAGCTGACCCAGATGTTTCGGCAGTCATTGAAAATTCTGGCTTGTAAGGATGATGATGGTGATCATGGTGGTGGTGGTAAAATGGTAATTTCTTTTTTCTTTTTTGTCTTTTTAGGGCTGGATCCATGGCATATGGAGGGTCCCAGGCTAAGGGTCGAATTGGAGCTGTAGCGCAGGCCTATACCTCAGCCACAGCAACTCCAGATCTGAGCCATGTCTGCAGCCTACACCACAGCTCACAGCAACGTCAGATCCTTATCCCACTGAGTGGGGCCTGGGATTGAACCCATGTCCTCATGGATACTAGTCTGGTTAGTTACCACTGAGCCACAACTGGAACTCCAAAATGGTGTTTTCTAAGTCCAGCTTTCCTTCTATAATTTATCCACCAGCATTCTCATGTAAAGAAGGGCTATTTTTTCCTATTTACTTACTTACTTATGTCGGAATGGAATAATAGATTCCTACTTTATTCAGTGGACCAAAGTCTGTTACTTAAGATTATGCATTTTTTTGTCTTTTTTTTTTTTTTGTCTTATCTAGGGCTGCACCTGCGGCATATGGAGGTTCCCAGGCTAGGGGTCTAACAGGAGCTGTAGCCGCCGGCCTTCGCCACAGCCACAGCAATGCAGGATCCGAGCCGCATCTGCAACCTACACCACAGCTCACGGCAATGCTGGGTCCTTAACCCACTGAGCAAGGCCAGGGATCAAACCCTCAACCTCATGGTTCCTAGTTGGATTTGTTAACCACTGAGCCACGATGGGAACTCCCAAGATTATGCATTTTGAGGCTGAAATTACCTCAGGTCTAGCCAGTAGAATTGGAGCTACAGCTGCCAGCCTATACCACAACCACAACAATGCCAGATCCAAGGCCTCCACCAGAGCTCAAGGCAATGCTGGATCCTTAACCACTGAGCAATCCCAGGGATTGAGCCCACACCCTCACAGATACTAGTTGGGTTTGTTACCACTGAGCCACAACGGGAACTCCCCACTCAGTGTCCTTTTAATGTCCCAGATTCTTTGAGCACTTCCTTACTTTCTGGTACAAGACAATCCAGGCTTATTTTGTACTTTGCCCCAGAATCAACCATTTCAACCAGGAGACTTGACTTCTTATGGAAGACAAAAATGTGGTTATACCTAAGAAGTTTCGTTTTTGTTTTCTGGGTTTTTGTTTGTTTTCCCATTTGGCCACCCAGGGCATATGGAGTTCCCCAGCCAGGGATCATATTTGGGCCACAGCTGAAACCTAAGCCACAGCTGTGGCAACGTGGGATCCTTAAACCACTATGTTGGGCTGGGGATCGAACCTGAGTCTGAGCACTCCCAAGACATGGCTGATCCCCTTTCACCACAGCAGGAACCCCAAGAAATTTTAATTAGCACCTGCGCAGCTTCACCACAGAATTTCCTCTTTTTAGTCTCTTCCCGTAGTTCTCATGTGGTTTCTTTTTTTCATCTTGCTCATTGTTGGGTGTCTTTATCTAGATACTGTCCTTGCTCTGACCGAATCAGGGAATTTCTTTCCCACCAGATTTGAAGGATTTCTCCCGTGGGACCACATACACAGTTTGAGATAACTGCCTATTCAGTGAGTGGTGCTTCATATTTGCAAAAAGAATTAAAGAGTTATCTTCATTATTCACTCAATCCATTTTTTCCCAACAGTCTTCCTCTTTCTCCTCATTCAGAATGGGAATGGGTTGAGGCTCTCTATTTAGTTTTATTCTCTCTGAATTTGAGAAAGTCAGTGAGACTTCTTAGCTTTACTGACATACCAGCATGGCCTCTGGAACTGGGGTATGTGTTGGAAAGAGAGTTAACCTGAGCCACGATGCAGTTCTTCATCCTTTTTCATAATCTTTTTTTAAATTTTAAATGATTTTTATTTTTTCTATTATAGCTGGTTAACACTGCTCTGTCAATTTTTCTACTGTACAGCAAGGTGACCCAGTCACACATACATATATACATTCTTTTTTCTCACATTATCATGCTTCATCATAAGTGACTAGATATGGTTCCCAGTGCTATACAGCAAGAGCTATTCATAATCTTCTATTTCCTTCTTTGACCACTAGATTTTGAATGTTATGACATTGTTGTTGTTTCCTATTGGTCACAAATCAAGAAAATTCAAATTGGTATATTTTGTTGTAAAATCTATGTGGAAATCACATGGAGACATGATGGCACATCTTGAAAATGGCTAAGGAAAAAAATGTTTCTGGCTACACCCATGGCATGTGGAAATTCTGTGGCCAGGGATCAAACCTGCACCATAGGCGTGACCTGAGCCGCAGCAGTGACAACACCAGATGCTTAACCTACTGAGCCAACAGGCTACTCCCTCAAATGGCTAAAATTTAGCAGATAACCAAGCCAGGAGTTCAAGTAACTAGTGCTCAAAAGACCAGAACTCCCTAATGACTTTTAGGGAAAAGTTTTTAAAGATAGAGGGAGGGCAGTTGTGCGGTAAATGATTAGGTCACGGACATTCTGATTGGTTGGTGGTGAGGTAACTGGGAGTCAGCATCATTAGCCTTATGGTTCCAAGTGTCTGGGGTCCTCATGCTTGTGGGCAGCATATAGTTCTTCCACGTGGTGGGGATTTCAGTATCTGCAAAGCAACAGAAATGATACAGCCCAGAATATTATCTATAGCCCTTGAGGAGGAACAAGCTTTGCTTAATGAATAAACTATTACTATTTTGCCTTGCTTGACTGTTTTCCTTTGCTTCTGCATTTTCTCAGTTCTCTAGAAAATTAAATTTATTCTTTGGAACTCAGAGAAGGTCTAGGAGGCTTTTTTCTGCAAATTAGGAAGCAGGAGGAGGGCATTGTGTGGTGCAGGGAGTGGGAAATCTGTCCTGGGAAGGACCTGATAGGGTCCTGCTTAATTAAGTAGATTCATAGATGAATCTCACAGGCATTAAATTAAGTGAAAGAAGCCAGACACAAAAGAGTACATAATATATACTGACATTTCTATGAAGTTTAAAAGCAAGTAAAGCTGATCTATGGTGATAGAGTTTAGAATAGTTTTTCTTTTGAGAGAAAGGGCTTGGGAGGAAGCACAAAGGAGTCTTTTGGAACACTAGAAATGTTTAATATCTTTTTTTTTCATCTTTTGTCATTTTAGGGCCGCACCCGCAGCATGTGGAGGTTCCCAGGCTAGGGGTCTAATCAGAGCTACAGCTGCTGGCCTGTGCCACAACCACAGCAACGTGGGATCCAAGCTTTGTTTGCAACCTACACAACGGCTCATGGCAAAGCCAGATCCTTAACCCACTGACCAAGGTCAGGGATTGAACCCGCAACCTCATGGTTCCTAGTTGGATTCGTTTCCACTGAACCATGACGGGAACTCCAAAATGTTTAGTATCTTGATATGGGTGATTGCATATGTAAAAAAATGCACCAAATGTGCACTTAAGATTTGATTTGTTTGAAGACATATGGATGGTCAGTAGGTATGTGAAAAAATGCTCAGTATCATTAATTATTAAGGAAATGCAAATCAAAACTACAGTGTTGGTACCATCTCACATCAGTCAGAATGGCCATCATTAATAACTCTACAAATGATAAATGCTGGAGAGGGTGTGGAGAAAAGGGAATCCTCTTACATTGTCAGTGGGAATGTAAATTGGTACAACCACTGTTGAAAACAGTATGGAGGTACCTCAGAAAACTAAATATAGAACTACCATATGATCCAGTAATACCGCTCTTGGACATATATCTGACCAAAACTTTCCTTGAAAAATATACATGCATTCTATGTTCACCACAGCACTATTCAGAATAACCAAGACATGGAAACAGCCTAAGTCTCCATCAACAGATAATGGATTAAGAAGATGTGGTACATGTGTATGATGGAATACTACTCAGCCAAAAATAAGAATGAAATAATTTCATTTGCAACAACATGGAGGCAACTAGAGATTCTCATATTAAGTGAAGTAAGTCAGAAAGAGAAAGACGAATACCATATGATATTACTTACATGTGAAATCTAAAAGATGACACAAATAAAACTATCTACAAAACAGAAACAGACTCACAGACACAAACTTGTGACTGTCAAGGCGGAGAGTGGCATAGACTGGGAGTTTGGGGTTAGCAGATAAAAACTCATATTTAGAATGGATAAGAAATGGGGTCCTGCTGCATAGCACAGGGAACTGTATCCAGTCTCTTGGGATAGACCATGATGGAAGATAATATAAGAAAGGGAATGTATGTATATGTATGACTGAGTTACTTTGCTGTACAGCAGAAATTGGCAGAACATTGTGAATCAACTATAATTTAATTTAAAAATACAAAAAAAGATTCGATTTGTTCATGGTATGCTAAGTTAATTAAAAATTTTACATGGAGGAAAAAATGCAGAAAAAGAGAATTCAAGATTCCATAAACTGAAAATCAAATGGAAGAAGTTAAAATTAAGAATATGTAAAAAGTATCTTACATATTTAAAAAAAATTTTATAAGGAAAATAAAACATTAAAAATATTTGGAAAGATTAGATTTCCACTTTTTCTGCCCTCTTGATTGACTTAGATAACATGAAAACTATATCTCTATTATAAGTGAAAAAAATTGCCCACAAATCACTCTGGCACAAGTCTTTCATGGATTTATGTTTTTGACAACTTTTCCAGTGACTTCTTATTGCATTATTTCGTTTACATCTTCTGCTTATCGTTAAATTAACTTTGGTGTCTTTATTCCTAGAATATTGTTTATCCAGTTTTTTTCCCTGAGTTATTAGTCTCCATATTATTACGATTAGATTATTTTCTTGATTAATTTTTCAGAGGTGTTTTGTTTGTTTTCTATCTTGGCCACTACTTCTTCAGTTGTCAGTTTTGTCCTTTCCCCTCCTGGACTGTTTCCGAGACATTCATCTGCTTTCATTGAGCTTGCTATCTAGTTATGCAAACTACTACTTGGTAGGAAAATGAAGAGTCCCCGGCCCCTTACAAACAAAACAAAAACAAAAAAATCTGATAATTTTAGAAGCTCTTCAGGGAGGTAATTTCAAAATCCTCAGTTAGCTCTTAAGTTTTATTTTAAATTTATTTTTATTTTAGGGTGTCTTTAAAAAAATGTTTTAATTTCCAATCACTTTCAGGCAATCATCTTTGCCGTGAGAAGTTCATTCTAAGTTTGGTTTGATTTTAGCAAACTAAGCTATTTCCGGGGATTTTGTTTGTTCGTTTGACCATCCTGGTTTTGATTTTTATCATTTGTCAGATCGCTCGGATTCAAAGAGTGAGCCACGAAGACAGAAAAGTCTGAGTCAATTTGAAGGCTCCCTGGAATCCCTGCGTAGGTCTTGCCCCTCCCGGTCCTTTCCTCGCGATATTTGGAAGCCGGAAGTGAATTATATTGCAGGAGACTCAATTGCAGGAGGCGGCATCTCAGTTAAGGTTGGCGGGAGCTGAGCGATCGGTGTCGACTTCGCTGCTCCTCCTGGCCTAACTCTGGTTTAGGGGGTTGAGGGCACCGCTGTCTGCCTTGGGCGGGCAGGATGCGGGTGGCTGTGGCCGGCTGCTGCCACGGCGAGCTGGACAAGATCTATGAGACGCTGGCGCTGGCGGAGCGGCGCGGCCCGGGGCCGATAGACCTTCTGCTGTGCTGCGGAGACTTCCAGGCGGTACGCAACGAGGCCGACCTGCGCTGCATGGCCGTGCCACCCAAGTACCGCCACATGCAGACTTTCTACAGGTGAGGGACGCGGCCCGGATCTCGCGGGGCTGGACAGAGAACTCGGGGTGGGTTCGAATCCCGTCTGCCACCGACCAGATGTCTCTTCGTTCCCGTCTTTGTTCACGCTGTGTCTCCAGGAACTGGCGCTTAGTAAATGTCACTTTTTTTCTTTCCATTCATCTGTTTTGTTTCGGAAGAGATCGCAGCCCGAGGGGAAAATCTGGAGGTAGAAATTGGCAGATTAATCTAATCTGTTTTATGCTTGATAGGATTCTACGACTAGCTCATTTAGTGATTCAGGAGTTTTTATTGGACACTATGTGCTAGTCCTCATTCTAGAAACTAAGGTTGTAGCAGTGAACTGACAAAGTTTTCGGCCTCATTGGCTTGAAACCCAGCTCTGCATTCTTAAGGACAAGGATGGACAGTTCGTTTAGAAAGAGCTTTTAAACTTTTAATGATGACCTCAGATGTTTTTTCTTTCGACCTTATTTTGCTTTTCTGCTAGGCTTAATTGTATAGGGATGCCCAGTTGTTTTTCCTATATCCAATTTCTGCTGTGCCAATCGACAACTTTACCCTTATGTTCTAGGTATTACTCTGGAGAGAAAAAAGCCCCCGTTCTCACAGTTTTCATCGGAGGGAACCATGAAGCCTCAAATCACTTG
Source organism: Catagonus wagneri (assembly GCA_004024745.2). Lineage (NCBI taxonomy): Eukaryota > Metazoa > Chordata > Mammalia > Artiodactyla > Tayassuidae > Catagonus > Catagonus wagneri. The sequence goes on along the minus strand of PVHT021183691.1, from coordinate 6,002,903 downwards.
CAGGAGTTACCTTATGGTGGCTGGGTGGCACCAAACATTTATTATTTAGGTATGTGTTTGTGCATGATTTCTTGGTTTGGTGCCATGGAAAAGCATGTCAGGAATGTAAACTACTTGGTCTGCATCTGGAGATGTATGGTGTTTTGGGAATGTCTCTTGATTTAAATAGTTAATCAAGAAATTTTAATTAAAATAGTTCATTTAAGTAGGTAATCATGAAGATATGTCCATGTATCATCCAGTGTTTTAAGCAATACTTACCTATAACTGCAAGACCTTACATCCTATTCGTAGTACCTTTATTTTTTCTGTTTTTATTAAATTTAAAAAAAAACCCAAACTTTTTTGTTTTGTCTTTTTAGGGCTGAGCCAGGCTTATGTAAGTTCCCAGGCTAGGGGTCAACTGGAGCTGCAGCTGCTGGCCTATGCCACAGCCACAGCAACACCACATCCGAGCCAGGTCTGGCACTGTGCTTGATTTTTTTGAGGCAATGCCAGATCCTTAACCCACTGAGTGGGGCCAGGGATCGAACCCTCATCCTCATGTATATTCACCAGGGTCGTTATGGCTGAGCCACAACAGGAACTCCCATTCCCCCCCCCCCAACTTTTTGTAATGGAAATTTAAAAATTATAAATGGAAACACAATAATAATGATATAATAAATCTCTGTACCTATTAACTGGCTTCAACAACTATTATCATTCTGTCATCCTTATTTCAACCCCCTCCCCTCTAAACTTTTTTGTGGGAGAGGTGAATGGAATATTTTAAAGCAAATCCTAGCCGTCAGATTATTTCACCTGTAAATACTTCCCATATTCCATTAGGTACCAAATTATGTCTGTCTGTCTCCCTCTTCACACACCTTTCATTTTTCCTTCCTTTCTGCTTAGTCTCTTGCTTCACCTGCTTCCAGTCCTCCCCTCCCTGTCCACCTTATGTATTGTTGGCATGTTTCTATGTAAAAGAGGAACCTCATCATGATACTTACTTTTCAAATAATTTTAGGACTGCACGGTATTCTAGGCCTCTAAACTATTTGTTAGTAAAGAGATTGCTTTTGCCTAGGATTTTGTTTAACTATGTAATTTTTTCAGGTTTGGCAGGTGTGGTAAAATACCGAGGTGTAAGGATTGGTGGAATCTCTGGTATCTTTAAACCTCATGACTATCGAAAAGGTATTGTTATTCTTTTTTACCCTTTTATTACTTTTTAAAAATTGAAGTATAGTTGATTTACAGTGTTGTATTAGTTTCAGGTGTATACCAAAATGAGTATTGTTATTATGAGAATTGCTTTTAAACTTTAGAACTGGCATGCCCCAGGGTAATGTAAGCATAATACATAGTTTGACTTTTTCATTGTTCTTCTGAATTTTTTTTTTTTTTTTTGTCTTTTTGCCTTATCTAGGGTTGGACCTGCGGCGTATGGAGGTTCCCAGGCTAGGGGTCTAACAGGAGCTGTAGCTGCCAGCCTTCGGCACAGCCACAGCAACAGGATCCGAGCTGCATCTGCAACCTACACCACAGCTCATGGCAACGCGGGATCCTTAACCCACTGAGCAAGGCCAGGGATTGAACCCACAACCTCATGGTTCCTAGTCAGATTCATTAACCACTGGGCCATGACGGGAACTCCACCATCTCTCCTTTTACTACTCTCTTACCTTACCAGGCGGTCACTATCCTGAATTTGGTGTTAATCATCACTTAATTATTTTATATCATTATCATATCAGTACTAACTTTAGGCAATGTATCATATAACATGTTTAAACTTCATTCAGATAAGTATCATTTTATATATATCCTTCTGCAACTTGCTTCTTTGTTTAATGTTTTTGAAATCCATGTTGATACATGTAACTGTAATGTATTCACTTTAATTTGTGAATAGTATTCCATTGTTTCAGTGTACCACACTGTATCTGCGTGAATTATATCTTGAGTTTAAAGAAATAACTTGGGAATTCCCTTCGTGGCTCAGTGGAAACGACTCTTAATGGCCATCCTTGAGGATGCAGGTTCGATCCCTGGCCTTGCTCAGTGGGTTAAGGATCCGGTGTTGCTGTGAGCTGTGGTGTAGGTTGCAGACAGGGCTTGGATCTGGTGCTGCTGCGGCTGTGGCATAGGCCAGTGGCTATAGTTCCGGTTTGACCCCTAGCCTGGGAACCTCAATATGCTGTGGATGGGGTCCTAAAAAAAAAAGAAGAAAGAAATAGCTTGAATTCATATTGATTTTTAAATTTCATGGAATTCCTTGGTGGCTCAGTGGATTAAGGATCAGGATCTGGTGTGGTTGCTGCTATGGCACAGGTTTGAACCCTGGCCTGGGGGCATGCTGCAGCCACCACCACCCCCAATTTCATGAATTAAGTTGGCAGCTATAATTTGTATCCTCAGTGTAACTCTTAAATCTCAAGTCTATTCCTTGCCACCCTGCTTTCCATGATTCTAGACTATTGACATGGGTCTACAAAAACAGGCCATCTCCTGCGTGGCAGATATGGGTGCAGATTGGAACCACTCTTTGGAGGGCAATTGATGATATCTGTGGAAATTATAAGCGTTCTGACCCAGGAGTTCTGCTTCTAGGGATTTATATATAGATACATTCCATAAGTGCAAAATAATATAAACAAGTTTGTTTCAGCCTTGTTTGTAATAGCAAAAGATAGGAACTAGTTAAATGTATCATGGAATAATGTAGGAGTTCCCTTCGTGGCTCAGTGGTTAACAAATCTAAGTACCATGAGGTTGCAGGTTCGATCCCTGGCCTTGGTCAGTGGGTTAAGGATCCGGCGTTGCCTTGAGCTGTGGTGAAGGTTGCAGACGTGGCTCAGATCCTGCGTTGCTGTGGCTGTGGCGAAGGCCGGCGGCTACAGCTCCTGTTAGACCCCTAGCCTGGGAACCTCCATATGCCGCGGGTGCAGCTCTACATAAAGGCAAAAAGACAAAAAAAAAAAAATGTAATATACAATGTAACACTATGAAGTCATTAAAAACAGAGAAAAAGATGCAGTTCTTTGTGTGATTAATGAGACTCCAAAATAAGTAAAACAAAACAAAACAAAACAAAACAACAAGTCACAGAACTGGCTAAGAGAAGGAATTAGGAGAGCCCCCTCCCCTTGTTTTAGCAGTTTGATTGAGATAAAATTTATGTGCCATTGTAAGTTTAAAATTAAGTAATTTTAGTAAATTGATAGTTATGCAGCTTTAGTACCATACAAATTTAGAACATTTCTATCATCCCTAAAAGTTTTGTGCCAAACTTAATCCCTGCTCCCATGTCACCCATAGGCACATACACGGCATATGGAAGATCCTGGGCCAGAGATCAAATCCGAGCCATAGCTGTGACCTACACCATAGCTGTAGCAATGCTAGATCCTTAACTCACTGTGCCGGGCCAGGGATCGAACCTGCACTGCCTGAGACAATGCTCAATCCTTAACCCACTGCACCATAGTGGGAATTCCTAAGAGCAGTGTTTTTTTAAATATAATTTTTAAGAACCAAAGGCATTGATGAAAAATGTCAGTTTTGGGTAAATGTATGTATGTATTTGTACTTGTATTTGATTTGAATATAGCTTGTTTCTCTTCTTCAATTTAAGGTCATTTTGAGTGCCCTCCTTATAATGCATCTACAATAAGGAGTATATATCATGTGAGAAATATCGAAGTGTACAAATTAAAACAGGTATGTAAAAAGTACATTAGAGCAGACTTGAAAAATGTTAATTATGTATTCAAATGTATTTTGATCATTTGATCCATGACTTCAGATATTTTACTTAGGATACAGCTAAAGAATATTATTGGAAGAAGTTCCCGTCGTGACACAGTGGAAATGAATCCGACTAGTAACCATAGGTGGTGGGTTCCATCCCTGGCCTTGCTCAGTGGGTTAAGGATCCGGCGTTGCCCTGAGCTGTGGTGTAGGTTGCAGACATGGCTCAGATCCGGCGTTGCTGTGGCTGTGGTGTAGGCCGGCAGCTGTAGTTCTGATTGGACCCCTAGCCTGGGAACCTCCATATGCCACGGTGCAGCCCTAAAAAAAGCAAAAAAAATATATATATATTGTAAAAAAAAGTGATACTTTAAAGGAAATATTAAATATTTTAAATAATGACTTAAATAGAACATAAATAATAGTGAAGATGACAGAGGATATGGGAAAATTTTGAAGGTGAAACACTGTCTTAGCTGGAGAGTAGATGAAACTAGGGTTTTGTTTGAGAACACATTAAATGCCTGACACCAAGCTATGCAGCTTTCACCGGTAACAGTTTATATAATTGTCACTCACATTCTGTGAAGTAACAAAAAGAAAAAAAATTCTGTGAGCTAGGTATTATTCTAACGTTGTTACATTAAGGGTGAGAGGCTAAGGCTCAGGCAGATACTGTAACCTGCCTGAATTTCCCACAGTTAAGTGGTAGAGCCTTTCAGACTGAACTCAGGCCCTTCCCATCATACGTACAGCCTCAACAGGAGCATAGAGATCCTTGCAGGCATGCCCTGTTCCTAACAGTGTCTTACCTGGAATGCCTTTTCCCTTTCACTCATTTAAATCTTACCAGTCCATGGAATTCCCATCGTGGTGCAGTGGAAATGAATCGCACTAGGAGCCATGAGGCTTTGGGTTCAATCCCTGGCCTCGCTCAGTGGGTTAAGGATCTGGTGTTGCCGTGAGCTCTGGCGTAGGTCGCAGACACGGCTCGGAATCTAGCATTGCCGTGGCTGTGGTGTAGGCTGGCAGCTACAGCTCCAATTCGACCCCTAGTCTGGGAACCTCCATATTGTGGGTGCAGCCCTAAAAAGCAAAAAAAAAAAAAAATTCCTGCCAGTCCTTGGAGACCCAGCTTAGATACCACTTCCTACTCAGTGTTCTAGTTTAAGGTCATCACCCTCCTCTGAATTTTCATACACTTATTGCCTATGCCAGTTTTTCAGTGGTTAGTCATATCCGTCTTGCATTTAGTATTTTCTTGAACAGTTGCTTAAATCATTTTAGTTTAGTTTTCCAAGTATTTTTTGGATTACTTGAAAGTGTATATTTTGTGTTCTTGTGAAGACAGCAGCTACCTTAAATACCTTTTTTTTTTTTGTCTTTTTAGGGCCGCATCCACGGCATATGGAAGTTCCCAGGCTAGGGGTCCAATCGGAGCTGTTGCCACTAGCCTACACCACAGCCACAGCAATGCCAAATTTGAGCCGCATCTGCAACCTATACCACAGCTGATGGCAACACCGAATCCTTAACCCACTGAGCGAGGCCAGGGATCGAACCCACAACCTCATGGTTCCTAGTTGGATTTGTTTCCGCTGTGCCCGGATGGGAACTCCCCTTAGATACCTTTAATATAATTTTTTTTTTGTAGTAAAGAGAGAAGTTTTTTTTTTTGTTTTGTATTTACTACATGAGTTCATTAGGAAAAAAAAGGAAAATAACTTTAGTTATTTACAGGTTACTGTATCACAGTTTACTGTATTATTTACATTATACTCATGAAATTTGGTGTCTTTGGATCTTAAAATAGTAGTTTTTCTAACAAAAGGGGAAAGAATAGTTGTTATAGATTTTAGAAACCCAGTGTTAAGACCATCGCTGATTGGCAGTCTAATCAAAGTATGTCTCTCTTGAGCTGCCTTACCACAGAAAATAAGGACGATTTGTGAGGCAGAGAGAAAGCTGTTTCTCTTTGCCTAGATGAGGAAGTAGCTCAGAATCTGTGACTTCCTTAAATAGTGTCCTTAGAATGAATTACACAGGAATCTAGAGATCTCTGTGAGTAAATGGTTGTGTGGTGGTAGGGAGAAGGAAGAGATTGCTTTCGGTGAATATGTTTTTAAGAGCTTTCTCTCTTTTTCTGTCAAAGCTGAAGCAGCCTATGGACATATTTTTATCTCATGATTGGCCAAGAAGTATATATCACTATGGAAATAAGAAGCAACTTCTTAAGACGAAATCTTTTTTCCGACAAGAAGTGGAAAACAACACATTGGGAAGTCCCGCTGCCTCTGAGCTTTTAGAGCACTTAAAACCTACTTACTGGTTTTCTGCACACCTTCACGTGAAGTTTGCAGCCTTGATGCAGCATCAGGTAGGAAACAAAATGTTTCTTCTTTGATTTAGCAAACATTCCTGAACATCTGTGAGCTAGGCACTGTGGGTATAAAGTGAAAGAAGTCAAAGATAACTTTCTTTTTGTGAGTAATTTAGTATCCAGTGGAGGGAAGGGACAAGCAAACAATTATAAAATAGCATAATCAGTTTGTGACAGAAATTGCTAGGATACTGTGGGAAAACCTAAGCCAGGCCACAGTGAGATAGAGATGTGGACAGAGATGAAGGGATAAGGCAGGTTTTCTAAAGGAAGTGATGGTGCCAGCAAGAAGCGGCTGTCAGGGTAATCTAGGTCGAGGGACCAACGTGTGCAGAGGCTGGAGGTCTGAGAGCTTTGTGCCTTTGGGGGAGCTGCAGCTGGTTCCTGTGACAGAGGCACAGAGAGAGATGAAGCTGGAACAAGACCATAGCTGCCTTCTGGGCTGTGCTCTGAAATTCGAGTTTTAACCAGAAGGTCATAGGGAAAGTTGGAGTGTGATGAAATCAGTTTCATTTCAGAAAGATTAGTTTGGCAGCAGTTTTGTGTGTGAACCGGAGTGATGTAAAACGGGAGGTAGAGGAGGCTATTTAAGCAAAAGATAAGATTCTAACCTAAGGCACAGTGGGGACCCAGCAGGTTCCAAGAGATTTTGGAAGCAGAATCATCAGATTCAGTGACAGAGGGAGGAGAGTGAGTCTAGAGTGACCCCCAGAGTTTTCCTTGGGTAACTGCATGGGCGATGGTGCTGGACATGAAATATATACCTAAGAGTTAGGCTTTTATGGAAATATGTTGTTCTTCCTTTCACCTCTGATTCTGACTGAATTCTGACTTGCCCATAAAGTATTCCACAGGGAAAACATTGAGGAAATGTTAACAAAATTAGAGAATTTCTAAGAGTCTTTAATGTGCTGATGCGCGTTACCTTTCTCCGAGACTGGGGACGGGTTGTGCAGCGCTTCCTGAACTTGCTTGACTAACCCTTTTCTGTGGGAGAGGTGCTCTTAAGCGATGCTCCGCACTCACTTGGAAGGTTCTATCTGAAAACATTCCTGTAGGCTCCCTCTGTTGTGGGCTTATTATTATTTTTTTATAATGATTTGTATTTTTTTTTTCATTACAGCTGGTTTATACAGTGGTCTGTCAGTTTTCCACTGTACAGCAAGGTGACCCAGTCACACGTACATGTACACATTCTTTTTTTTCACATTATCATGCTTGATCATAAGTGACTAGATATAGTTCCCAGTGCTATACAGCAGGTGTTGTGGGCTTATTCTTACTCCCCAGCTTCACTGGGAGAAACAGGCGAGTTTACTCCTTTCATTTTCCTGTGGGCTGTTGCCAACGTGTTATCTTCTTCTAGCATCGAACCCTTCTGTTTCTGATATTCAGCCTTCCCACATCTGTGTTACTCTCTTGGGGCTCACAATACCCTTGGATTATTAGAAGCATCTGATTTGCTACCTTTTCCCCACGCTGTCTTTTGTTGTCAACCTCAGGGACTTGTGTCTTTGAATTAAAGATCCCTCTTTCTTGGTTCCTCAGCCGCCTCTGAATTCAGTATGCTGTTTGAGCCCTTTTACCAAGACCGAAGATTACCTTTCCTCAGAACCTCCCTGATGCCAAGATCTGCCCATGACCTCTGTGCCTCCCACCTCTCTTAGTCCCTCACCACCACCGAACTGAAACCTGGCCCTCAGCAGGCAGTCCCATAGCTTGCTTCCTTGTCGTTTTCCCTCCCTGTGCCTTGCTGTTTTCAGCGAGTCACTTTTTACTTCTCCTAGTGTGACCTTCAAATTTGTGATTCCTCCATGTTTCTTTCTGTCAGTTCACCTAAAAAAAAAAAAAAAGGTTTTATTGGAGTATAATTTCCACATCAAAAAGTTCACCAGTTTTAAGTGTAGAACTCAGTGATTTTTTAGTAAAGTTCTAGAGTTGTGCAAACATCATATAGGTGAGTTCTAGAATGATGCCATCACCCCAAAAAATCCTTTGTGCCTATTTGCTGTCAATCTTTGTCCCCCCACTCCCCAGCCCCAGGCAACCACTAATCTTCTCTATGGATTTGTCTTTTCTGAACATTTCATATAAACAGAATCATAAAATATATAATCTTTGGCATCTGGTTTCTTTCCTTTGTTTGCTCTTGAGATTCTTTATTGTTGTAGCATGTATCAGTATTTCATTTTTATTATTAAACAGTATTTCATCCTATGGATATATATGTCGACTTTGCTGTTATATCTAAGAAATCTTTGCCTAACTCAAAGTTACAAAAATGTTCTATGAATTCTAAAAGTTGTATAGTTTTAGCCCTGCCAATTTACTTTTAAGCTCTTCTGTTGACTTATCTTTAATCTTTGTGTTATGTGCTTTGGTGCATGTGTGTTATACATTACCGCCATTACCTTCTGCTTTGACTTTTGTAAGGAAATAGAAGCGCAGAGAGTGTAAGTGCCTCACTGCACAAGTGGGTATTGAGCTAACCTGCCTTGGAAAAGTAACAGTTGTTTGACACACAATTTAGGGGTATGGCTAATCAAGATTATTTTCATCCTATTCAATGTCTAAATTGCCTGTGAGGTTTTAACATTCTTTCTTAAATTATGGTTTCTATTGTCTAGGCCCAGGATAAAGAACAGTCAGCCAAAGCAACCAAATTTCTAGCCTTGGACAAATGCTTGCCCCACAGAGACTTTCTTCAGGTAAAAAGAAAAAATGAAATGACTCTACAATATAGTTTTATTCTGCCTGTGGTTAACTTCCCTTTCAGAATTTATCAGTGCTCTTTGTAATTTATATATTCTGAGAATACTCTGAGATTTCTTTGGGAATTTCAGGTTACATTACTACATTATTTTTTTTCTTTTCTTTTTTAGGGTTGCACCTGCAGTGTATGGAAGTTCCCAGACTAGGGGTCGAATTGGAGCCACGGCTGCTGGCCTACACCACAGCCACAGCAATGCCAGATTCTTAACCCAATGAGTAGGGCCAGAGATTGAACCTGCAACCTCAAGGACACTAGTTGGGTTTGTTACTGAGAGCCATGACAGGAACTCCTACATCAATGTTTTTAAGCCACTAAATTAAATTCCTTAAAAAAGTGGTTTTTGGCTTTTTTTGTCTTTTAGGGCCGCACCCGCGGCATATGGAAGTTCCCAGGCTAGGGGTCTAATCGGAGCTGTAGCCGCCAGCCTACACCACAGCCACAGCAATGCCAGATCCGAGCCACATCTGCGACCTACACCACAGCTCATGGCAATGCCAGATCCTTAGCCCACGGAGCAAGGCCAGGGACCGAATCTGTAACCTCATGGTTCCTGGTCAGATTCGTTTCCGCTGCACCATGACGGGAACTCCCTAAAATTTTACTATTATATTAACATTCTTAAAAGATTAAAAATAGATATGTGTTTCTCAAAATTAACAATTTCTTCCTGTAGGTAATAGAAATAGAACATGACCCCAGTGCTCCTGAATACTTGGAGTATGATACTGAATGGCTTGCTATTCTCAGGGCTACTAATGACCTTATTAATGTGACTGAGCGCCCATGGAATATGCCTGAAAACAATGGCTTGCATACAAGGTAAGTCTGACCTTATTTAGGATTTGCCCTCTCCATTGTATGCACAACTTTTGTCCCTTTCACCTTATCATTATTACTCTTATTATTATATTATTATTTTCTTAAATCAAGGTAATTATTGTTAAATGAGTATCAGAACAATTTAAGTTTACTGACTGGTATGAAAATTGCAAGTTTTCTATCTAAGAGATCCAAGAAAATGGACTGCTGAGCACCAACCCAAATAAGTGTATAAGTGCATCAAACTATAAGATGGTAGAGACTTGGTTCACACATTGAAATAATTTGTACTTGTTTTTAGGGTGTGGATTAAGGACAGTTTTTTCCAAGAAGTGTTTTAATTTCAAAATGGCCCTTTGCTAAATTAATTATAATATTATTAAACGGAATTTTGAAATGTGGTTAATTTTTTATCCTTACACCCGCAGCCCATAGTTAGATCTCAGCATTTATTGTCCAAGGCTGATGAAATATAAAAAGCTCTTGTTTTGGACTTTTATAGGTGGGATTACAGTGCAACAAAAGAAGCTATGAACGAAGTAATGGAAAAATTGAATCATGACCTCAAAGTTCCATGTAACTTTAGCATGACAGCTGCTTGTTATGACCCTAGCAAGCCACAGACACAAATGCAGTTGGTTCATAGGATCAGTCCACAGACAACTGAATTTTGTGCCCAACTTGGCATCACCGACATTAACGTCAGGCTTCAGAAGGCCAAGGAAGAACAGCACTTGTGTGGTGACTCTGAAGGGCAGGATGCTGTGGAGAGTAATGACTCTGGAGAAGACCCTAGTGAATATAACACGGACACATCTGCCCTGTCCTCGATTAATCCAGATGAGATAATGTTAGATGAAGAAGAGGAATATGAAGATAGTATTGTAAGTGCACATAGTGACATGAATACACCCTCTGCAGAACCTTCTGACCAAGCTTCTGACTTTTCCGCGAGCTTCTCTGACGTGAGGATCTTACCAACTTCCATGATTGTATCTTCTGATGATACATCGGGTTCCCCAGTTGGCAAAGAGGGGAATCCTGATGAGCCTCTGGAGTTGGGGGATGGAAAGGTGCCCTTGAAGAGGCTGAGTGATGAACATGAACCCGAACAAAGAAAGAAGATCAAGAGGAGAAATCAAGCCATTTACGCTGCAGTGGATGATGATGATGCAGCCTAAGGCAGTTTACTTGTCTTAGTAGTATATGTAGATATGTGATTTTTGAGACTATATTTTTAGAGTTGGATCTTTGACTTAAAACTTAACTTTGTAATAACGAAGTTGTATAAGAAAGCTTTAGTTAGATATTGACTCAAGGCTTTTGTATGTTTCAGATAAAAATATTAAAATTTCATATATTTACTTGATTGGGTATCCCTTTTTCTGAGAACATATATTATTCACTTTCATTTTTTTCAGGAAACACTTTACTGAACATCTACTTTGTACCAAGCACTCTTCTATAAGATGGCACTACAGAGGTGAGTAAGACAGGGATTTTTGCCTACAAGGAGTTACTACCACTGTATATATTTTGATATATAAAATATGACATATTTATATTTTGTTTTACAGAATTAAGTGATTATTGTACATATATATGCTCTCTTTTCATTTATTATAAATATTTTCCCTGGTCAGCTCTTAATGTCTGCCAAATATAACAGAAATTGAAAATGGTAGATAAGATTTTAGGAAATAAATACGAAACATTGGTAAACATACTATCCTAATTGCTGAGATTAATACAACCCTGTTAACTTTTACGTATTATGTTTTAGCTTTAATTTTAATAAAATTAACTAGAGTAACTGTACAGGTCATTTGGTACACAGCTCACTTAGTATTAATTACCAGCTGGATTGAATTGCACCAGTGTTGCTCCTTATGCTGCATAATGGATTGCTAGTATTAAAGTGTGTTTAAAGATCCACGTGGAGAAACAACACTTCTGTCCTGCCTCTGGTTAGAATGCCTGGGCCACCAGAGGAGATTGTTGCCCTGCACTTGGGACCAGGAATCCAAGGACTATTCCAGAATCTCATCCTCCCACAGCAGTCCAAATGCAGGAGCCAACCCGGAAGAATGATATAGCAGTTGGCTTCCATCCCATCAGTATCTAACTTTGGGGATTTTATCTGTATTGCCTTCCATTTTTTTGTTTACTTTCTTTTTTGAGTTGAGTAATTCACTGATTTTAATTCTCACATAAAGTATTTTTAAAAATTATGATTTGCCCATTGCTGATTTAATTGAATCCTGTAAATTATGACATTTAGTGCTTCTTTCTCAGAAATAAAGATAAAAGCAGAAAGTAATTAGATGTAAAATAAATAATAGAGTTGATAAATGGTGGTTCTCAAAAACAAAAAAATTCAGACAATCGTCTAGCATATGAGATTGAGAAAGAAAGTATAAGAGTTCCCTGGTGGCCTACTGGGTTAAGGATCCAGCATTGTCACTGCTGTGGGGTGAGTTTGATCTTTGGCCTCGGAACTTCTGCATGTCACAGGTCTCGCCAAAAAGATGAAAAAAAGTAGGCTCAAATACCAAAAAATAAATAAAAGAGAAATAGCCACTGAAACAGGATATTCAAACAAATATAGGATTACTGTGCATAACTTGGTACAAATGAATTTGATGAGTGAATGATTAACTTCCTAGGAAAACAGAATTTGCTGAAATTCATCAGATGGAAAGTGAAAATAATTTCTGTAGAACGAATGGAGTTACCAAGGTACTTCTGGTTCAGATGGTTTCAGGAGAAACTACCAATCCTTTTAAAGGCCATGGTAATCCCCAATGTTATGTAAAGTATTCTAAAATACAAAAAATGAAGCAAGGTTCACAGTTTCTTTTTATGAAGGTAGTATAATACTGATAGCTAAATCTGATGAAGGTTGCACAAGAATCCCACAAACCAATCTCATATATAAATCTGAGTCTCAAATAAGTTCTAAATAAAATATTAGCAAGCAGAATCTATAGCACATTTTAAGATACAGCATGACTGATACAAAGATGGTTCAATATGAGGAATTTGTTCACATAATTCACACAGGAAAAGGTGTAAGGACAAGCACGTGGATTATCTCCATGGATAATGAAAAGGCCTTTGACAAAGGTGAATATCTTTTTTTTTTTTTTGCTTTATTTAGGGCCTCACTCATGGCATATGGAGGTTCCCAGGCTAGGGGTCCAATCCAAGCTACAGCTGCCAGCCACAGCCACAGCAACGCCAAATCTGAGCCGCATCTGCAACCTACACCACAGCTCATGGCAACGCCAGATCCTTAACCCACTGAGTGAGGCCAGGGAGTGAACCTGCAACCTCATGTTTCCCAGTTGGATTCATTTCTGCTGCGCCATGATGGGAACTTCCTGATTTTTTAAAAAAAGTAAAATCTAGCATTTTGTTTAACAAGGAAACACGATAAGCATTCCCATCAAAGGAAAGTAAGCATAAAATCAAGGAGCAAGATGCCCACTATCTCCACCACATTTTAATACTGGTTAAAAGAGCAAAACAATCAGACAAAACAATGAGAAGAATCAGAAATGCAAAGGCAGAAGCATCCATATACAGATGACGTGAATGTTTAGAGGGAGAACACCAGAGTATTAAACTAAAATTAACACACCACTAAAGTGATGTGTAAATAAGGTAATACAGCAAAGTAATAAGATAAAATTAACACACAAGTCAGTAATTTTCACATACACAGTATACCACTGAGTGACATGATATAAAATAAAAAGAAATAATGAGACATATACAAAATCTTTAAGCAGGAAATCGCAAAATGCACCTGAGAAATGCAAAAGTATATTTGAATGAATGGAAAACCATCTGTTATTCTTGGATAGATAAACTCAACATTTTAAAGATGCTAATTCTTCTCTAGTTAATACGTAAATTTAAAATCCCAATCAAAATATCAACACGTTTTGGTATTATTTGTTTTTCTAGAGCTAGGCAAGTTGATTTTAAAGTTCATGTGGATAAGAGTTTCTGCTGAGGTGCAGCAGATTAAGAACTTGATTATAGCGGCTTGGATCGCTGCAGAGGTGTGGGTTTGTTCCCTGGTCTGGCATGGTGGGTTAGAGAAAGGATGTGGCATTGTTGCAGCTGTAGCTTGGATTCAATCCGTGACCCAGGAACTTCCTTCCATATGCTGTGGTTGTGGCCATAAAAATAAAAATAAAATTCATGTGGATAAATAAGTTAGAACAGACAGGAAAATCCCCCCCAAAATCCCCGGCCATATCAGCTATTAAAACATACTATAAAGCCTCTATAGTAATTAAAACAATGCAATACTGGTTCATTAGTGGACAGACCAATGGAACCGAAAGACAAGAGGTAGGCACAAACATGAGAGTTTAGTGTATTATTTAAGTGGCATCTTGAGTCACTGAGAAAAAAGATGTTTTAAAATAAATAGGACTGGGTCTCTGGATATCAATTTGGAAAGATAGAAACTTGAAAAATACATGCCCAGGAGTTCCAGTCGGGGCTCAGTCATAACAAACCTGACCAGGATCCACGAGGATGCAGGTTTGATCTCTGGCCTCAGTCAGTGGGTTAAGGATCTGGCATTGCTGTGAGCTGTGGTGTAAGTCACAGAGGCAGCTCAGATCTGGCACGGCTGTGACTGTGGTGTAGGCCGGCAGCTGTAGCTCTGATTGGACCCCTAGCCTAGGAACCTCCATATGCTGCGGGTGCGGCCCTAAAAAGGCAGAAAAATAAATAAATAAAAAATACATGCCCAAATTAACTTCAAATAGGTCTAAATGTGAAGAACGAAACCATATAAATATCAGATGAAAACATGGGTAAATCTCCTTATAATCTGGAACTGAGGAAAGCCTTTGTAACCGAATCTCAGAATCTAGACAGTAAAAGAAAAAGACCGATACATTTTGACCACATACAAAAGTAGATAACTTACATGCAAACAAAACACCATAAACGATGTTAAAAGATAAATGACAGGAGTTCTCTTGTGGCACAGCAAGTTAAGTGTCTGGTGTCACTGCAGCACTTGGGTCACTGCTGTGGCGTGGGTTCAGGCCTTGGCCCAGGAACTTCCATGTGCTGTGAGCACAGCCAAAAAAAAAAAAAGAAGAAGAAGAAGAAGAAAATGATAATAATAACAATGAAAGGTAACTGACAAACTGGAAGAATATATTTGCAACTCATATACAGACAAAGAGCTCATCTTTATAAAATATAAAGTACTCTTGTAGACCCAGTAATTACACTCAGCGGAATTGGTCCTAAAGATACATCTCCAAAATAAAGTGTAAGCACCAAAGTATTCATTGTAGCATTGTTTGTAATAACAAGCAATTGGAAACAGTCTAAATTTTCACCAGGAGGGGATTGTTTGAACAAAAACCCGCTGGGGCTTTAAAGAAAATTCCAGGGAGGAGCTCCCTGGTGGCCCAGTGGGTTAATGATCCATCATTGTCACTGCTGTTGCTCAAGTTGCTGCTGTGGTACAGGTTTGATCCCTGGCCCAGGAACTTCTGCATGTTGCTTGCGTGGCCACGAAAAAAAAAAAAAAGGAATGTTGGACACACACAAGAACGTGTACACAAATGTTTATACCATCATTGTTCATGATAGCCAAAAGACAGATAACACATATGCCCATCAAATGATGACTGGATACATTAAAATATATATTCACAAACAATGGAATATTTTTCAGCAATGAAAAGGAATGAAGTAGTGGCATATGCTACAACATGGATAAAACTTGAAAATATGCTAAGTGAAAGAAGCCAGATACAAAAAAGACATGCTGACTGATTTACATTTATGTGAAATGTCCAAAATAGACAAATCCATAGAAACAGGAAGTAAATTACTGGTTACTTAGGGCTGCGGAGAGGGAATGAGGAGTAATGAGGAATGACTGTAACGGATATATAATTTTTTTGAGGGGGCGGCAAAAATGTTCTAAAATGAGATAATGGTGATGGTTACATAACTCCGTAAATATACTGTGAATGTAAAAAACATTGACTTATACACTAAAAGAGAGAGAGAATGGAAGATTCCCATGAATGGATATGGAGGTTATATTATATTTCAGGTTATTAAGTAAAGAAAAAAATGGTGGAGCAGAGTGCATACTTTCCATGTGAGAAGGAAAAGTTCCTTTCCTTGAGTTGCTCTTTTTTTCTTTTAGTTTTGAATTTGTAAAACGTTTCCATGTTTCAGAAGTGAAAACTAGGGAGTTCCCGTCGTGGCTTAGGGGTAACGAACTTGACCAGGAACCATGAGTTGTGGGTTTGATCACTGGCCTTGCTCAGTGGGTTAAGGATCCGGCGTTGCCGTGAGCCGTGGTGTAAATCGCAGATGCGGCTCGGATCCCGCGTTGCTGCGCCTGTGGCGTAGGCTGGTATCTCTAGCTCTGATTTGACCCCTACCCTGGGAACTTCCATTTGCCGTGGGTGCGGACCTAAAAATCCAAAAAAAAAAAAAAAAAAGACAAAACGGTGTTTATATTTCAAAAGTATACTCAGAGATGTCTTCCTCTCATTTGGAACCCCCTCACCCTGTTACTCCCTCCCCAACTTTATTCATTAGTTCCCAGTTTATCCTAGTGTCTGAAATGCTGATATTGCAGGCAAACCTTTAAAATGGTAGAAACCCCAAACATGTAAGTTGTGGAGGTCACTGATTTTTGGCGTGCAAGCATCAACCCTTCTCCTCTGGTAGTAGCACCACACGGCACTTCTTTGGGAATCATCTCTACTGCCCTGATGTCCTGCCCTCACCTGTCCAAGGGCAGTCAGGAGAGTCAAGTTATACCAGCTGGATGCTCTCTCCTTGGAACATGGATCTTGACCAGAGAGATAAAAAGATGGAAATGGCTCTTCCGGTGGCATTACTCAGACAAAACTGTTGAGCAGTTTCTATGAGCTATATTGTACATCCTCAGAGTTTCTCTTTTCTTAGCCTAGTAAATCTTTCACCTTCTTCCTTTCATCTTCTAATCCCAAATCCCCATTTTATCTCCTTCCACTAAATTCCCCTCATTTAATTTAGCAACAGCATTGAGTTTTGGTGCTTTTAACCCACATACCCTGACTGATACATGTGGCCCTGAATGTTAATGGGCTTATCATTGGAATAGGAGAGGAAAAAGCAAAATAAGAAAAATAAGGCCCCCATCTATTAATAGTATAATGTTGATATTTTCTTTATCAGCTTAAGCCACTCATTTATTCATTCATGCAAGAACTATTTACTGAGATAAATATGTCCCAGTCACTATGTCAGGGATACAATGGTGAGAAAAACCAGTTATAATTTCAGCTTTCATGGAGCTTAAAGTACAAAGAGGGAATTTAATATTAATAAAATAATCAAATCAATAACTGTGAAATTCCAACCACGGCAGTGTGACAAATGACAGGAACACAGCACTACAAGAGTAAGTCAAAGGGACGCCTGATTCACAGGTATTGTTTAATATAATACCTACTGGAGGTCTTGGTCCAAGATATAAAATAAGAAAGGTTGTAGAATATGGGGAGTATAACCAAAATAACAAACACCTTTTTTTTTTTTTTTTTTTTTACTTTTTAGGGCCGCCCCTGGGGCATATGGAGGTTCCCAGGCTAGGGGTCGAATTGGAGCCACAGCTGCCGGCCTACACCACAGCCACAGCAATGCAGGAACTGAGCTTCATCTAGGACCTAAACCACAGCTCATGGCAATGCTGGCTCGTTAACCCACTGAGCAAGACCAGGGACTGAACTCTCTTCTTCATGGATACTAGCTGGGTTTGTTACCACTGAGCCATGATGGGAACTCCAATAACCAATATTTTGTAATAACTAAATGGAATGAAAGTAACCTTTAAAATTGTATAAAAATAAGAAATAAAAAAGCTTTGCCTTACAATAAAAGGTAAGCAAATGAATGTATATTAATGTTTTAAGTAGAAGTAAAATAATAGACATATTTTTGAAAAAGAAGATAGATATAAAAGTTGGAAAGGAAACATTATTGTTTGAGGACCATCTATATATTATCTATATAGAAAGAAAAAAGCAAAATATTCATACAAATAAAGTCAACAAAAGTTTATCAGATTCAAAGAAAACTTCAAAAGTCACAGCATTTTTTTCTAAAACAGCAATAACCGGTAAGAAAAAGTGATAGCAACAACACAGCACAGGAAAAATGAAATATTTCTGGAAAAAATTAATCAAAAATGCACAAGAGTTACAGAGAAAAACTGTATTAGAAATAATTTAATATTTGAATAAAGAAATAGTCTAGGATTCTGGATGTGAAAGCTTAACATTGTAAAGGTGTCAATTCTTGCCAAATCTACAATTATTTATTTATTTGTTTTTTTGTCTTTTTGTCTTTTCAGGGATGCACCCACGGCATATGGAGGTTCCCAGGCTAGGGGTCTAATCAGAGCTGTAGCTGCCGGCTGATGCCACAGCCCAGGATCCAAGCCGCGTCTGCGACCTACACCACAGCTCACGGCAACGCCGGATCCTTAACCCACTGAGTAAGGCCAGGGATCGAACCTGTAACTCATGGTTCCTAGTCGGACTCATTAACCACTGAGCCACGACGGGAACTCCAAATCAACAATTATTAATCACCCCAAACCACCTGACTCCATCCTGGGAATTTAACAAATCTGGAAAGTTAAATTTTAATATAGATTATAGTAGTAAAATTACACAGAATATTCAAAATCAGTTCCTGGAAGTATACAAAAGTATGGTGACAAGAAAGAATGCTGTGAATTATTGATGTGACCACTATCTTTCTTTCTTTTCCTTTCCTTTCTTCCTTTTTTTCTTTTGAGGTCCACACCGAGGCATATGGAAATTCCCAGGTTAGGGGATGAATTGGAGCTACAGCTGCTGGCCTACACCACAGCTCACAGCAACACCAGATCCTTAACTCACTGACTGAGGCCAGGGATCGAACCCTCATCCTCACGGATACTAGTTGGGTTTGTATAAGATGTGGAGAGGAAAGGATATGGAAGAATATCAAAGGATTCCAAAGCATTTCAGTTACTTTCCTTTGTCCATTTTGGACTTCTTTACATATTGACTAATAATCCAATGAATCCTGATGATTTCCTGAATTTTTCATTAGTAATTGTATCAAATTTCTCAACTCTCTTCATAAGTCTGTGTTCACTAGTCATTGTTAGGATACTCAATTGTCTCTATTTAAATTCTGGCTTTTCGGAATTGCTCTTATATTCACATAGTACAGAATTCCAATAGTACAGTTATATGTGATAAAGTTTCTTCCTATTTCCTAGTCACTCAGTTGCTTTTTCTAGACTCAATCAACAGTTGAATTTATTCTTCTACTCTCTTTTGAGTATGGCAGTGGCAATTCATACATTTCTCTTCTTCATCATACTTTTTATCACTTAAAATAAGTATCTTAGAGATGACTCCATGTCAATATATGAAAGTCTTCCTTTTTTTTTTTTTAGGAAGCATATTATTCCATTGTATGGATGTAATACCTAATTTATTAAACCAGTCCCTTCTGACGAACATTAGGTTTTTCACAATCCTTTGAAAATAAACCCAACGAAAATGAAAATATATGTCATTTCACCTATATGCAACTGGATCTCTAAGATAAATTTCTGGTGATAGAATTGTTGAACACAGCGTATATTGGTTTATAATTTCACTAAGTATAGCTGAACTGTTCTCTGCCGAGACTGTACAAATTTATGCCCCAGCAGATGTGTGAGAGTGATCGTTTCCCCACACCTTTTCCAACACCTTATGTTACTGAACTTCCTAGGCATCCAGAGATGAAAAATTGTATCTCTGGGCAGCTTTTAGTTATCTTACTGGTAAGACTGTTTTCATTTATTGAAATGTTTTAAAAATCTATTTGTATTTATTCTACTCTAAACTTCCTGGTTATAGATTTTCCCCAACTTTCTATTGTATTGAAATTGAACTTCTTTTGATTTATCGAGTTTTTAATGTGACAGGCAATTTATAACTTCATTGTTTGATTGTCTCTGACTTACTATTAAGGATTCTGTGACCATTGGTTCTTTAGGTCTTCTTATGAAAGTATAAAATCAAATGAAATAGAAATCAGATTATCTTATAAGACAAATATATAGCTACTGAGTTATTATTAGGTGAATACTCTTGTTTAACTACCATCCAGGTTCAAAGACTAGAACTTTGCCATTTACCCCAGAAGTCCCTCCATGGCCCCATTCTCATCTCAATATTCTCTCTTCTTCCAAAAGTATCCATTGCTCTTTTATATTAATCACTTCCTTGTGTGTCTTTATAGTTTTTCACCTGTGGGTAATCTGAAGTACTATAGTTTGGTCTTGTCCATTCAAAAAATTATATTCTTCAGGTGCTTTTAATCCCGGGTTTTCTCTCCATTTTCCTTTACTCTACATTTCTTCAGATGAAGACTCTAGGACTTTTGATGTGTAGTTTCCCACAATCTAGATTTTGCCCTTGGTGCAGTTCACCATGCTTATTTACCCTCTGTTTCCCCTGCAAACTGGCAGCTGAGGCCAGATGCTTTATCAGTCTTAGGTAAAATCCTTTGGGAAAGACCATAGGTGGTGCTGTGTTCCTTTCTCAGCAGGACCACAATGTCTGGTTTTCTTTCTTTCTGTTTGTGACATCAGCAGCACTTGATGCCCAATGTCTGAATCCAAGGGAATTGAAAACTAGTGATATTCTAATTCAATAATGTATTTTTTCATTTATTAGTTATAATGTTTTTATAACAATACTGTTTTTATAACCAATAACCAATATTTCAATTTTGTATGAGAAATAAAAAGACACACAGGAGTTCTTGTCATGGCTCAGGGGTTAATGAACCAGATTAACATCCATGAGGATGCGGGTTCGATCCCTGGCCACGCTCAATGGGTTGAGGATCAGGCACTGCTGTGAGCTGTGGTGTAGGTCACAGATGCGGCTCAGAGCCTGCATTGCCGTGGCTGTGGTGTAGGTTGGCAGTTACAGCTCCATTTGGACCCCTATCCTGGGAAACTCCATATGCCGCGGGTATGGCTCTAAAAAGACAAAAAAAAAAAAAAAAGAAAAAGAAAAAGAAATAAAAGATACATGTTTGAATCTCTTATAAATCTTCAGACAGTGAACTGAATCCTTATCACAATCCTAAACTTGTCAATCTGATTTAAAACCAATAAACTAAAACATATTAAATGTTTCAATCAGTTGCACTTATGCCCTATAAAGCTAAGCATGTCCTACTTTTTTTTTTTTTTTTTTTGCCTTTTGTCATTTTAGGGCCGCACCTGCAGCATGTGGAGGTTCCCAGGCTAGGGGTCTAACAGAAGCTGCAGCCACTGGCCTATGCCACAGCCACAGCAACACAGGATCTGAGCCGCGTCTGCGACCTACACCACAGCTCACGGCAACACTGGATCGTTAACCTAACCCACTGAGCGAGGCCAGGGATTGAACCCACAACCTCATGGTTCCTTGTCGGATTCTTTAACCACTGCGCCACGACAGGAACTCCAGCATGTCCTATTTTTGTTAGAAATCTCTAGCGCTGAATCTTCTTGACATGACTCTTCCACTGTTATATGGTGTGAAAATACATTCCAGGCTCATCCTTGTACTTTGTTCTGCCTCAGGATGAAACGAATCACACCCCCTACCCCCAATCCCTTACTTCTCTTAGTGAGACAGGATATTTCAAGACTACCATCTGGGTACAAGGATTATTAATTGTTACTGGATGGGTCATGGTTTCTAGGCCTCTTCAATGGACAGAGCTAGAAAAAGTACACACACGTGTACACGCACACACAACAAAATGCTTCATGTATTTATACTGATACTTCTAATTCAAAGTCAGGATTACAGGATATTTCCCCTTAACTTCTATATTATACCAATATCTCCTATTATTTATACTGGAAATACTGATTTCAAGGACCTATGATAAAAGGGAATTAGAATCTCAGGCTTCCCCTGTGGCCTACAGCAGAATTAGAATCTCCTATAATCGCTCATTCAATTTAACTTACAATAACTTATACTATTCTATTATCTTAGAACAATACAATTACTGAGAATAGTAAATTTTTGCATATGTGTGCTCTATTTTTCCTCTACTTCATTAAAATTTTTTTAAATTTTTTATTTTATTTTTATTTATTTATTTTTGTCTTTCTGCCTTTATCTAGAGCCGCACCCACGGTATGTGGAGGTTTCCAGGCTAGGGGTCTAACAGGAGCTGTAGCCGCTGGCCTTCGCCACAGCCACAGCAACACGGGATCCGAGCCACATCTGCGACCTACACCATAGCTCACAGCAACGCCGGGTCCTTAACCCACTGAGCAAGGCCAGGGATTGAACCGCAACCTCATGGTTCTTAGTTGCATTCGTTAACCACTGAGTCACGAAGGGAACTCCCTTTTTATTTTTTATTTTAGGGCCACACCTGTGGCCTATGGAGGTTCCCAGGCTAGGGGTTAAATCAGAGCTATAGCTGCCAGCCTACACCACAGCCATAGCAATGCCAGATGTGAGCCGAGTCTGCAACCTACACCACAGCTCATGGCAACGCTGGATCCTAACCCACTGAGCAAGGCCAGGGATCAAACCTGGGTCCTCATGGATGCTAGTGAGGTCTGTTTCCATCTAGACATGATGGGAACTCCCCCGCCCCCAAATTTTTGTTAAAGGCTGTACCTGTAGCAAATGGAAGTTCCCAGGCTAAGGGCTGAATCAGAGCTGCAGGTGCAGCCTACACCACAGCCACTGCAACAATGGATTTGAGCTGCATCTGAGACCTAGGTCAGGGATTGAACTTGTATCCTCATAGAGACAGCGTCAGGTCCTTAACCCACTGAGCTACAATGGAAATTCATCTGTTTCTTTCTTTTCTTTTCTTTTTGGCCTTTTTAGGGCTGCACCATGGTGTATGGAAGTTCCCAGGCTAGGGGTTCACCTGGAGCTACAGCTGCTGGCCTACACCACAGCTCACAGTAACGCTGGATCCCTGGCTCACTGAGCGAGGCCAGATATCGAACCCTTGTCCTCATGGAGACTAGTTGTATTCATTTCTGCTGTACCACAGTGGGAACTCCTTCTGTTTCATTTTTTGATTATGAATACAGTTAATTTTGTCTTTCATCTTATGTTTAAAAAAATTTCTCCCATCTGTATTTTGTTCAGTCTTTCTTTTCTGCCTGATTTTAGATATTTTTATGATTCATCTTTTCCTCTTTGTTGCCTTATTATAATGCTATAAGCTTTGTTGTGTTATCTTAGTGGATGTCTTAGATTTTATAGTATAAATCTTTAAGTAATGACAGTTTACCTTCAAAAACATTATACAACTACATATGGAGTATAAGAACCTTACTATAGCATGCTTTTATCACTTCCCTCCCAGCCTTTATGCTATTTTGACACATATTTTATTTTTCTATGTGTTATAAACTCCAAACTATATTATATTAACTTTTAGGTAAATAATGAATTATATTTTAAAGGAACTGGAATAATGAGAAATATGCTTTTATATTTATCCACATAGTTACCATTTCTGGTGTTCTTCACTGCCTTGTATAAATTCTTATTTCCTGGTATAATTTTTCTTCTGCCTCCTTGTGATGAGAACTCTCAGGATTTACTCTCTTAACAAGTTGCATATATAACATAAAGGACTCAATTATGTTTATCACATTGTACATTACATCATAGGTTCTTATTTATCTTGTAACTGGAATTTTGTAACTTTTGGCTACTTTCATCCAATAACCACTCCTCCCCACCTCCCACCTCTGGTAACCACGTTTCAGATCTCCTTTTCTATGAGTATGTCTGTTTGTTTTGAAGTATTGACTTGCAACACTATGTCAGTTTCTGATGTACAGCATAGTGATTTGATATTTCTGTACATTTCAAAACGATCACCATAGTAAGTCTAGTAACCATCTATCACCATACAAAGATGTTATACTTATTATTCACATTATGCCCACAATGTACATTTCATACCCATGACTCATTTATTTTTTAACTGGAAGTTTGTACCCCTGAATCATCCACCTATTTCACTCACTCCCCAGATTCCTTCCCTCTGGCAAGCACCAGTTTGTTCTTTGTATCTATGAGTCGGTTTCTATTTTTTTTTTATTTTATTTTATTTTTCATTTTTATTTTTTATGGCCTCACTCATGGCATATGACGTTTCTGAGTCAGGGACTGAATTCAAGCTACAGCTGCAAGCTACATTGCAGCTGCAGCAATACCTGATCCTTTAACCCTCTGTGCCAGACCATGGATGGAACCCATGTCTCCGCAGTGATCCAAGGCACTTCAGTCAGATTCTTAACACATTCCAACACAGCAGCAACTCCTTGTTTTGTTTTTCAGATCCCACATATAAGTGATATCATACGGTATTTTTCTCTGATTTAATTCACAGAGCACAATGGCCTCTAGGCCCATCCATGTTGTTGCAAATGGCAAGGTTTCATTCTCTTGTATGGCTGAATAATATTCCATTGCATATATGTACCACATGTTCTTTATCCACTCATTTATTGATGGACACTTAGGTTGCTTCCAAAGCTTAGCTACTATAATGAAAACTGCAGTGAACATAGGGGTGAATATATCTTTTTGAATTTGTGTTTTCATATTCTTCAGAAAAGTGCCCAGAAGTAGAATTGCTGGATTGGAGTTCCTGTCATGGCGCAGTGGTAGAATTGCTGGATTGTATGTCAGTTCTGTTTTAATTTTTTGAGGAACCTTCATAATGTTTTCCAGGGTGGCTATAACCAATTTACCAATAGTACACAAGTATTTTCTTTTTCCCATACCTTCATCAACACTTGCTAATTTGGCATGTCTTTGATAATAACCATTCTGACAGGCATGAAGTGATTACTCATCGTGGTTTTGATGTGGATTTTCCTGATGATTAGTGACGTT
This sequence comes from Catagonus wagneri, assembly GCA_004024745.2. Lineage (NCBI taxonomy): Eukaryota > Metazoa > Chordata > Mammalia > Artiodactyla > Tayassuidae > Catagonus > Catagonus wagneri. The sequence goes on along the minus strand of PVHT021183691.1, from coordinate 5,978,197 downwards.
GGGCATCTTTTCATGTGTCTGTTGGCCATCAGTTTGTCTTTGGAAAAAAAATGTCTATTCAGGTCATCTACCAATTTCTATTTTTTTATTTTATTTTTTAATTTTTTTTGTCTTTTTAGGGTTGCACCCAGAGCATATGGAAATTCCCAGGCTAGTGATCGAATCAGAGCTGTAGATGCTGGCCTATACCACAGCAACAGCAACGTAGGATCCGAGCAGTGTCTGCATCCTACCCCACAGCTCATGGCAACTCCAGATCTTTAACCCACTGAGTAAGGCCAGGGATCAAACCCACATCCTCATGGATACTAGCTGGATTCGTTACTGCTGAGCCACAATGGGGAACTCCTACAAATTTTTTAATTGGGTTGTTTTTTACATGTTAAGTTGTATGATTTTTTGTATATTTTGGATATTAACCCCTTATAAGATATATCATTTGCAAATATCTTCTCCCATTCGGTAGGCTACCTCTTCATTTTGTTGATAGTTTCCTTTGTTGTACAAAAGCTTTTCATTCTGATGTAGTCCCACTTATTTAATTCACTTTTGTTTCCCTTGCCCGAGGAGGCATATCAAAAAATATTGCTAAGACCTGTGTTAAAGAGTGTTATGCTTAAGTTTTCTTCTAGGAGTTTTGTGGCTTCAGGATTTATATTTAAGTCTTTAATCCATTTTGAGTTTATTTTTGTATACGATGTAAGAAAATAGTCCAGTTTGATTCTTCCACAAGTTGCAATCTAGTTTTCCCAACACCATTTATTGAAGCGGCTCTCTTTTTCCCATTGTATATTCTTGCCTCCTTTGCCACAGATTAATTGACTATATAAGCACGGGTTTATTTCTCCGCTCTCTATTTTGTTCCATTGGTCTATGTGTCTGTTTTTGTGCCAGTACCATACTGCTTTGATTAGTGTAGCTTTATAGTATAGTTTGAAACCAGAAAGTGTGATACCTACAACTTTGTTCTTTCTCAAGATTATTTTAACTATTCAGGGTTTTTGTTTTCCATACAAATTTTCGAATTATTTTTTCTAGTTCTGTGAAAAATGCCACTGGTACTTTTTCGCCACACCCACAGCATGTGGAAGTTCCTAGGCCAGGGATCAAAACCATGCTATAGCAGCAATCTGAGTCACAGCAGTGACAATGCCAGGTCATTAACCTGATGAACCACCAGAGAACTCTACCATTGGTATTTTGATAGAGATTGCACTGAATTTGTAGATTGCCTTGGGTAGCATGGATAGTTTAATGATGTTAATTCTTCTAATCCAGGGGCAAGCATATCCTTTCATTTTTTGGTGTCATATTTCTTTCAACAATATCTTACAGTTTTCCAAGTACAGGTCTTTTACCTCCTTGGTTGGATTTATTCCTACACATTTTGTTCTTTTTGATGCGATTGTAAATAGGATTGGGTGCAGTTTAAGAGTAGAGTCTCTGGGAATTCCCGTAGTGGCACAGCAGAAACTAATCTGACTAGGAAACACAAGGTTGCAGGTTCGCTCCCTGGCCTTGCTCAGTGGGTTAAGGGTCTGGCATTGCCATGAGCTGTGGTGTAGGTCACAGATATGGCTTAGATCTGGCATTGCTATGACTGTGGTGTAGTCTGGCAGCCATAGCTCTGATTAAACCCCTAGCCTGGGAACCTCCCTTTGGCCACGGGTGTGGCCCTCAAAAGCAAAAAAAAAAAAAAAAAAAGGCCAAAAATAAATGAATAGTAAGCAGTATACTTACATTCATTATTATTAACATATATTTTGGCAAATTGGTTATTTTGCTTTCCTTTTCTTTTCTCTCTTAAACAGGCATTTTTTTAAAGAGCAGTTTGGGATTAACAGTAAACTTCAGCAGGAAGTAGAGTTCCCATATGTTCCAGCCTCATACACATAGCCTCCCTCACTGTCAATATTCTGTACCAGCAAATCGGGTTTTTTTTTTTTTTTTTTGCTTTTTTAGGGCTGCACTCCATATGCCATGGGTGCGGCCCTAGAAAAAGGAAAAAAAAGAGTAGAGTCTGTTTCCTACAGCCTCTGGCTCTCTTAAATGTGGCCTTCAAAGCTAGATGTTCTGGAAGTTGTCTTCCTGGTGCAGGAGTCCATAGCTGGGAAGCCCAGTTGAGGCTTGGACCCCTCACTCCTTAGAGAGAACCCCTCTGGCTGTGATTATCCTCTCTATTCTGGGTTGCCTCCTCAGGCATGTGGGTCTTGACAAGACTCTGTCTCCACCCCCGTTACCCAAATCGTTGTGGTTCCTTTTTTAAATATTTAGCTGCAGAAAATCTTTTCTGTTAGTTTTCAGGTCATTGCCAGCTATAGCTGCTCAGTAAATAGTTGTAATGTTTGTGTAACTGCAGGAGGTGAGTTCAGGGTCTGCCTACTCTGCCAGCTTGGCCACTTCCTCTGCTTGGTACTCTCAGGTCTTGCTTTTAAAATTTGTTAGGCAGGAAGAAAACTCTGTTAGGCAGAATCGGAGCTGTGTTTTTAGGGTAAGGCTAATTCTTCCCTTCACCCCCTGCCTGCTCCCCCCACCCCAATACAAGAGCATTCAGAGTTCTCTATCCAATATCCTATGAATTATGAGAGTTTTTAGCCTGACTGGTGGGCAGAGGCACTATTTCTGGCCCTGTGTGAGTGCCAGGAACATTCCCTCTAATCACTTCTGCTGGTTCTTTCCTCAGCCTCAGACTATTACGTCACACAGCTGCTCTGATGATCACTCTAACCCTCTGTAGGTCTCTGGAATTTTTGCCCTGTCAATCTCTCTTCTCTGTAGTACTCTGCTTACCTCAATCTTTCGGGACTCTCAGCTCTGCCTTTTCAATGCAAAACGTGGGCTCTACCTGGGCTCTCATTCCCTGCACTGAAGCCTAGAGATTCTCCTGTGGCAGGAAGTGGGTTAACCACAAGTCTTCCTTTGTTTGTTTCCCACCTCACAGGGATGACTGTCCTTTATTGCCTGATGCTCTCAGTTTCTTGAAAACCATCGTTTCATATATTTTTTCTTTCTTTTTTTGGGTCGCAGCTGCGACGTATGTAAGTTCCTGGCCAAGGGGTTGAATCAGAGAGCCGCAGCTGCTGGCCTACACCACAGCCACAGCAACACCAGACCCTAGCCATATCTGGACCCACACGGCAACTTGCGGCAATGCCAGATCCTCAACCTATTGAGCAAGACCAGGGATTGAACCTTCATCCTCATGGACATTATGTTAGGTTCTTAACCTGCTGAGCCACGATAAGCACACATATCTTGTCTATTTTTTGTTTGTTCCAGGTGAGAGGATAAACCTCGCTCCTTTATTCTGCCTCTGGAAGTGGAATTCCTTACCCTGTACAATTTTGATTGTTCCAATACTATTTGTAGCTCTTCAGCATGAGGCTCTGTGTTGGGGAGAAGGCTCACAGACGCTCAGGCTTTCCAGCCCCTTCAGATTTTACTGTGAGCCCCTTGCCCTCATCCACTAATGTACTGAACAAAACCCCTCCCAGTTTCAGTGCAGGCACACTGTCCAGTAAATATCTGTTGGATACTTTGAGCTTTTCCTCCTCTTAAGTTTGACTGCTTCTCTCTGCCTTCTCTGGCACAGAAGCTGCAAGTATGCAGTTCTTGGGGCTACTGGTGTTCCACGGGTATTTTGGGATTTATGGGGATGTCTTATCACCTCATTTTGTTGTAAACGTTGCCTGTGCGATTTTAGTTTTACAATTTAGTCGTTCTGCCTGTTTTTTACTTGCTGCTGGTATCATCTTCCCAGAATCCTGTTGAAATCTGCCGAGAGAAATCTATGTCCTTATCACATCATGCACTTCTTTTGGACTGTCATGTTCATTAACAGTTGTGTTTTTTTGCTTCCTAAATAATGTAAGTTCTTCTTCAAATTCTTTCCCCCAAAAGGAGTGGTTGTTTGCTTTTTCTCCTCCTCTGCCTCCTTCTCCTTTTCTCTTTCATTTCTTCCAAGAATACTTTCCATCTAGTCACTCCTTTTTGCCTGTTTCTTAACTCTTTACTTCTATCAGTTTATTCTAGGCACAATTGTTTCACCATTTCTCTTCCAGCCATTTGGTCCTGCCAGTGCAGGTACTCCAAAGGCATGTGGGGAAATCAGAAAAGGGAGCAGCTCTTTAATACACAGAGTAAGACATACCAAAAAAAGTCAATGAAATTTAAGAATTATAGGAATGGAAAAATAGACCACTGGAACAAAAGAAAAAACTCAGAGACAGATGTGCACATCTATGGGAACATGCATATGGTGATTTGCTTTATAATAGTGGTGGCATCATAATGGCATCACAACCTAATGGAGAAAGCATGAACTATTTTGTAGATAATGCTGGAGAAACTAGTTCACTACAGGGAGAAAAAGGAAAGTCCATCTTTAGATATTACTATGTACAAACATACTCTCCAGGTGAATGAATAAACAATGTGAACTATGAAGTTATGAAGAAAAAAGAAAAAATTGGAGAAAATATCTTTCTGACTTAAGAGTACGAAAGGTCTTCAATAGGACTTCTAAGTCATAGATCAATCAACAAAATAGCTACTGTATTTATTGCATCAAAATGAAAATATCTGTTAAATAGAGGATACCAAATACAAATTAATCCAGATGACATATTGGGAAAGATAATTGCAGTGGTTAAAACCAACCCAAGACAAATATCTAGATTCCATCACAGATTTGTAGATGTATAAGAAAAAGGGAGAGGAGTTCTTTGGTGATTCAGTGGGTTAAGGATCCGGAATTGTCACTACTGTGACTTGGGTAACTGCTGTGGCTTGGGTTCAATCTCTGGCCCTATATCTGGCCCACAAACTTTCATATGCCACAAGTACAGCCAAAAAAAAAAAAAACCCACCAAAAATCTGAAACTATACTTTCCTTTCATATGGTTACCACCATCAAAGCTACTGTCTGCTTCTAGATTCTTACCTAATTCTTCTCTACTAGAAAGAACAAATCAGTAAAGGTATCTACCCTTTTTGAGTTTTCTAAAAAAGGCAGAGAATCCAAGAGAAAAATGAACAAAGCAGATGAAAAAGCCAGTTACAGAAGAGGAAAACAAACAGCTAACTTATAAGAGATGCTCAAACTCACCAGTTATCAGATAAGTGCAAATTAAAGCAGCAGTCTGATACCTCACAGGAATGCTGGTGTACCGATACCATCTAGCACTTGGTCACCAGCTCAGGACTGGCATGATGGGAACATCAATAGAATGGGTATGGTGGCAAAGAAAGAGGCCATTAATTGGTCCAACTGCATGGACCACTGCATTCCAAGACTGATCTGCTACTGCTCCCTTTGAATGTCCAACTTGTAAGCAATAGAGGTCAATATTCTTGGTACGGCACAATTTCTTGAGGAGTCCAACTGGCTACTTGGTACCTGGTTGGTAAACTACATCAGACACCTTCCACTGGAACAGCCAAAGGTTCATCTTCACAGGAATGAATATTCCAGGTATGAGTTTGCCCTTCTGGCCTGTAGAGCGTTGGCTATTGAACTATCTGGGGTTATGGAATGCTTGATCCACAGGCACAAAATCTCATATAGCACAGCATTTGACCAGAAGACTCACTTTACAGTGAGGGAGGTGTGGGTAAGCCCATGACTATGGAATCTACTGGTTGTATGACTTACCATACCATCCAAAGGGAGCTTTCGGGAAAGATCTTAAAAGTGCAGTTAAAGACTTAGTCCTAGTTTGGAGAAAACACTCTGAAAGCATTAGGTGCCATCCTTCATGGCACAGTATATCTATGCCAATTCAGAGACCTGTGTCTAGTGTTCTGTTCCCAACAGAAAAAGTAGATGGATTCAGAAATCAAGGGGTATAAATAGGAGTGGCCCCAATGACCACACTCCTAATGACCCTACTGGGCTTTGTGCTTTTGTCCCTGTAACTCTAAACTTCTCAGTGTTAAGGGTTCTGACCCCAAATAGGGCATATTCTCGCCAGGTGATACTGCAAGGGTCTCACTGAAGTAAAAATTGCTGCAGGGCACATTGGACTTCTTGTGCTCACGGACCAGCAAGCAAAAGAAGCATTTACACTGCTGAAGGCAATCAGTCCCGATCAGCAGAAGGAGGTCAGGCTGCTTTTACACAATAGCAGCAAAGATGAATATTTGTAGAGCCCAAAGATCCATTGGGGGGCTTTTCAGTACTCCCCTGCCCTGAGAACTATGAGCACACACATGCAGTGGCCCTGTCCTGAGAAAGAGTATGACTGTCAAGTGCTCAGGCACTTCAGGGAGGTGAGCTGCACAACCAGCTATACTACAACACCTAATGAAGTGACCTCTGAGGTTGAAAAGAAGAATGGATATTGGAGGAGGAGAAAGGTGAGCTGCAGCCCTGAGATCAACTTCAGCTACAGTGATAGGGGCTGTAGTTCATCCCTCTAACCTCCTTCTTGTTAGTGTCCCCTCAGTAAGAGAGGCCCATGGGAATCGTGGAAGCACTGTTCCCCAGAACTCCCTGGAAAAGAAGATCTGTGCAGCTCATGGATACACTGTGGTAGCCGTGAGGATGTGCCTCATGGCCTCCAACTAGAGGGAGCATAAGTGACCAATGGCCAACTGCACTAGGAAATACATCGCTGCACTGTGCTGAGGCCACTTCTCCCACAGGCTTCTCCCAACAGCCCTCCACAATCAGGCTGGTTCCACTGACTTCTGTGGCTTCTTGCAGAGCCTGTTCTTCAGCATCTGGGGCACAACCGATTTACCAAGAACAATTATTTTCCCTAATCTCCCCGTCCTTATTCCTAACATCTTCTTTTATCTGAAAGTAAATTTAAAAGAGGGGGGGAATTACACATGTGAATACAGTTATTTCCAGGACAAACCCAGAAGCATATTCTTGGTAGGTTATAAAAGGTTTTACAAACAGGAGCATGTTTGACTAGTATGAACTATTTATACAGTATTTGACTGTGTGGAGAACAAAAACCATTACTGCCAGAAACAAGATTAGAAGCATTTTCTTGGAAATGTAGAATCGTTTGAAATATTGCCACAGGACAAGGGGATTTTACTCTGGCGTGAACTCACTGATTTTTAGTAAAAAAAAAAAAAAGTTTTTTTTTTCAAGATTTAATGTTGATAATGTATCTCAATTATTCTCCCATGGATTCGTGATGGTGAGGCTGTGGATTCTTTTTCAGCCTGCAGTGAACTGCTTCTGTCTAGTGATCTCTCTGTTCATGGAAACCAACACCCTAGTCTTCATTTCAGCTTCAGAACAGTGTGAAAGGAATTGGCAATGTTGATAAGATATAACTTCGTGCACTGGTTTTGCCCTGTAAATAGTGGAACTGCTTTAAGTTTATCAGTTCACTTGTTTAACAAATATGTTAACATCCGGAACTATGGGTCCAACGGCTCCAAAGAAAACAGGGCAAGTACTGTTGCTGTGGATATTTCCTTATTGCAGTAAATGAGACTTCAAAGAAACTATGCAATTAAAAGGTAGGCTTTTCACGTGTCATTTCACTCAACAAACATTTTCTGTTAAAAATTCCTTTAACTTTCCTTTCTTTATACAGTGGGTCCTTTATAGCAGAGGAAGTTTAGATTCAAATACTGTACTATTTCCAATTGAGGTTATCCAGCAGACCAATGAAATTTGTTCTGGTTCTTTGATTTTCCATCCTACACTGCTCCCCCCTTTTTTTCACTAGTATCAAACATCCAAAGAACAGCACTGTAAAACAGAAAGAACAATGGATTCAATGTTTTTCTTCCCCATCCCATTCATTTATTTGGGGCTACTCCAATGCAAATTTCCTAAGGTCTCATTATTTAGCAATAGTTACCCAGGGTCCGTAATCCAATGGATCGACCAAGTCTGGCCTACATTATAATGCAGGAAGTAAGAAATCTCTCACAGGAGGTAGAAACTCCTAGGAAAGTAGACATTATCTGGATGCATATGTGACTGTCACCAGTGTATTTGGACCCATCCATTACTCAAAGATAAACAGCTCTGGGTACATCTCCACTCAACAAAACCAAAAACCATTATCGCCAGAAATAAGAACCATTATCAGCATGATAATGGTATCTACATAGGGACTCCTAAGGGTTGCTTGACTGGTTGGAGAAGGCCTGAGAGCTGATGATGAGGACATCTGCAGCAATTCTGAACAGAATTAATGTCATGGAGGGTCAAAGGGCAGGGACATTTCTTAAGTCATATGTAGGAGAAGCTGTGGGTAAGTGGCATCCAGGGTAAAGGTACTGATGAAAGCTATGGCCTCAGGGTTCAGGGTTTCCTACAGCTCATCCTTGAGGCTCTAGGGATCTGTGGAGCCCACGTTAGGAGCTACTTCTGTGGGACCTGCAGCACAAACAGAAAGTGTGGGAGTTCCCTAGTGGCCTAGCAGTTAAGGGTTTGGCATTGTCACTGCTGTGGTCTGGGTTTGATCTCAGGCCTGGGACTTTCCACATGCCATGGGAGCAGCAAATAAAGAGGAAGAAGAAGAAAATTAGTGTGGTACAGGCCAGACGCCGCAAAAGCAAAGGCAGAAAGAAGGGAAGGCAGTTCTGCTCTGAACACCGCGGAGAGGAGGGTGGAGCTGAAAGGACCAGGGGGCCCTGGGATGTTCCTGGTACAGTGGCTTGGATGACAAGAGGCCTCAGAAAGACTCAGCAAGGACATCAGGCTGTGATCCTAAAAAGGCCCCAGGCCCCAGTGGCTGATGCTGGCCTCTGCATACATCTCATCAGTGGGGTTGAGGATTTCCTCCACAACACTGTTCACTGGAAAATAGATTTCATTCATCTGAAAATAACAACTTAATGCCTGTCACCGGGGAGTTCCTGCCATCTACAATAATAGTATTCTGTTTTTCTCCTCTTATCCTTGGTAGAAAGTAGGAGTTGCTTCTATGGCTTGTAGAGCCCTTTCATCCTCACAGTGAGCCTGAAGTCAGTGATTTTCTGCTTTGTACAGGGGAGCTGAGGCTCTAGGCGGTTTTGGCACTCGCCCTGGTAACCTTGGCCTATGATGAGTACAGGGATGACTCCAAGCTCAGTGCCCTTTTCGTCATACCGTCTACTTGGTTCTTGGTCAGACAGGGCCTATATTTTGTGCTTAGGATTTCACTTCATCACTAATGCTCACTTTCACCCCATGACAAAGACCCCCAACTCCTTCCCTGCTCTCTGTCTCAACCCCTTGTTCAACGGTGTTGGCCATTGTGCAAGCTGCTGGGAGGCACCGGGACACGTGACCCACCTGAAATGCAGGCACTTCCCACAAACTGTATTTGTGGGACTGTATCACTCCCACGAATAGAGTCCTCTAGTTACCCAGAGGGGGACCAGGAACTCTGCTTCCCCCAGCCCTCCATAAGGAAAGAACAACCAGTCTATCCAGTGCTACGGAATCTTGGAAAGATGCTGAGATAGCCTAACCCTAGAACTGACAAGGTCCAGAGAAGAAATTCAGCTCCAAAAGGAAAAGGTGCATGTGTGGAGACCCAAAGAGTTGTGTCTTGGGAGCCTCGGGCACGTAGAAAACAAGAAGCCACCGACAAGTGGGACAGCTTTACTGTCCTTGCTAGATTAGAGCTGCTGCTAGATCAGGATCCAAAGTTTGCTCAGGAGGGACCTCTGTCCATACCAGAGCTTTCGGGGGGAAGTGCGGATACCTTGTTCATGGCCAAGAGAAGGCTCTGGATGAAGACAGAGCAGAGGACGGCTCAGAAGAGGAGTACTAAGTGCGAGCATCAGGGGTGCTGTGGAACAGACCGCAGGAGGTGACGCTATCTTGGGAGGTGCGGGGATTACCTCATCGGTGGAGGGAGGTGACGTTGACTTTGTGAGCCTGGGAGGAAGCTCATACGCCACAAGGTGGACCTCAGGGCAAAGGGATCCTTCCTGAAATCACTGTAACTGAAATTGGGGAATCAATTCTTGTTCCTGATCACCAGGCCTTTGGACAACTGGGGTATGGCCATTACCTACTTATTTGTGGTGACTGATTTTCTTTTATCTTTCTTTTTCTTTCCTTTTTTTTTTTCTTTTTAAAGGCCGCACCTGCAAGATATGGGGTTGAATCAGAGCTGCAGCGGCCAGCCTATGCCACAGCCACAGCAAACGAGGGATCTGAGCTGCAACTGTGATCTACACCATGGCTAATGGTAATGCCAGATACTTAACCCACTGAGTGAGGCCAGGGATCAAACCCATATCCTCATGGATACTAGTCAGGCTCATAACCTGCTGAGCCACAACAGGAGCTTCTCTTTTCTTTCAGCAAAATCTTTTGTTTGCAAAGCTTGGAACAACTTACAGGATTGTCTGGTGAAGAAACTTCCCCAAGTCTCTGGCTATGATTTTGACTGAGACTAAACTGCTCAGATGCATGCTTTGTTGGCTCCAGGATTATGTTATGATACAGTTTTCTCCAGGTGAAACCATTGCTTTATGACCCTCCTGACAGGCCCAATAACAGGCAGGGTTAGTGTGTGTGTCTCCTGAAAAATCATGTGAACCCCTTTTGATATGCAAGTCTTTGTGTTTGGGGCAACCTAGTAAAGGGAGGAGCTTTCTGGGAACTTACTGTGCTTAGCATTAATCTTCTGCCAATGATTTACTTCCCTCAGTGTTGTTGAATTGGAAGATTGGGTGACTTATCAGAAAGTGTAGCAGGAAAAAACTTGTCTTCATTGCTAAGATCACAGGTAACTGCAAGTTTCTGGCTGGGAGGTAAGCTCTAATTTATTGGATTTGTATTTTCTAAAGTAATTTTCTAATGTAATGCAAAAAAAAAAAAAGACCACAGATGAATGGGGATCTCTGCTGTCCTGGAGTTGGCTGAGTAGAACCTTCAACTAATGCTGAAGGAGAGAGAGGTACTGCAGGTAACTGCTCAGAGCCTAGGCTTTTGGGGACTGGTAGACCCAAGTTAAAGTCATGGTTCTGCCAACTAATCTGGGCAAGGCATTTAACTGTAATCTTCAGTTTGCTTCAGTTTAGTTCTATTAGTTTTTCGGTAAGTTATCTTGAATTTTCTATGTAAGCAACCACAATTTCTACAACTAGTCATATTTTTGCTTATCCCTTTCTAATGTTCATAGTAGAAATTCTTTTCTCTGTTTCATTGCATTGGTTATACTTAGGGAATGATAGTGAATAGTAAGAATGATAATGGACAGTCATACATTCTTGGTCTTAATGGGGATATTTTAATGCTTCATATAAAGTGCGATAATTGCTACGTTCTAGTAGACATTGTTCATCAGCTTAAGAAAGTTTCCTTGTGCTTTTTAAAAATCATGAACAAATGTCAAATTTTATCCTGTTCTTGGCATCTATTGAGCCAAAGTGATCACACAGTTTTGTTCTTTAATCTGTTAAAACAGTGCATTTCATTAAAATCTTCCCATTCATTATTTTCCTATTGTGAATTCCTCAGGAAAAAACCCTTATCAATGCACTAACATTGCTGGATTTGATTTGATCATATTTTATTTAGAATTTTAAGAATCAAAGCTTATTATTATTATTATTATTATTATTTTTGGTCTTTTTGCCTTTATGTAGAGCCGCACCTGTGGCATATGGAGGTTCCCAGGCTAGGGGTCTAACAGGAGCTGTAGCCGCCGGCCTTCGCCACAGCCACAGCAACACGGGATCCGAGCCACATCTGCAACCTACACCACAGCTCACGGCAATGCCGGATCCTTAACCCACTGAGCAAGGCCAGGGATCAAACCCACAACCTCATGGTTCTTAGTCGGATTCGTTAACCACTGAGCCACGAAGGGAACTCCCAAAGCTTATAATTATTAGGGAAATGCAAATAAAAACCACGTGAGATATCACCTCACACTTGTCAGAATGGCTAGCATCAGGAGTTCCCGTCGTGGCTCAGTAGTTAGCGAATCTGACTAGCATCCACGAGGATGCGGGTTCGATTCCTGGTCTTTCTCAGTGGGTTAAGGATTCGGCATTGCCGTAAGCTGTGGTGTAGGTTGCAGACGCGGCTCAGATCCTGCATTGCTGTAGCTGTGGCGTAGGCCAGTGGCTACAGCTCTGATTCGACCCCTAGCCTGGGAACCTCCATATGCTGCTAGTGCAGCCCTAAAAAAAAAAAAAAAAAAAACAGGAGGAATGGCTAACATCAAAAAGTCTACAAATAACAAATATTGGTGAGGAGGAGGAGGTTAGGGTACTCTCGTACACTGTTAGTGGGAATGTAAATAGGTGCAGCCACTGTGGAAAACAGCACAGAAGCCCCTCAAAAAACTAAAAATAGAATTAGCATGATTCAGCAGCTCTATCCCTTAGTACATATATCCAAAGAAAACATAAACACTGATTTGAAATGACACATGCACCCCAATGTATACAGAAGCACTGTTTACAATAGGCAAAATATGAAAGCAACACAAGTGTCTATCAACAGATGAATGGCTAAAGAAGATGTGGCATTTACATATACATATAAAGTGAAATTATTACTCAGCCATAAAAATAATGAAATTTTGCCATCTGCAGCAAGGTGGATGGACCTAGAGAATACTATGCTTAGTGAGATAAGTCAGACAAACACAAATCCTATATGATATCACTTAGATGGAGAATGTAAAAAATAATACAAGTGAATGAGCATGCAAAACTGAAGCAGACTCAACAGACAGAGAAAACAAACTTGTTGCTGCCAAAAGGCAGAGATAGGGTATTAAGACTACCAGGTATAAAATTGATAAGCAACAAGGATATATTATATAGCAAGGGAATTACAGCCATTATTCGGTAATAACTTTGAATGGAGGTAGTCTATAAAAATACTGAATCACCATGTTGTACACCTGAAACTAATCTAATATTAAAAATCAAGTAGGAGTTCCCATTGTGGCTCAGCAGAAACGAATCCGACTAGTAACCATGAGGTTGCGGGTTCGATCCCTGGCCTTGCTCAGTGGGTTAAGGATCCGGTGCTGCTGTAAGCTGTGGTGCAGGTCACAGGCACGGCTCAGATCTGGCATTGCAGTGGCTGTGGCATAGGCCAGCAGTTATAGCTCCAATTAGACCCCTAGCCTGGGAACCTCCATATGCCATGAGTGAGGCCCTAAAAAAAGCAAAAGAACAAACAAAAAACCCACTGTACTTGAATTTAAAAAAAATCTAAGCTTGGAAGTGATACTCACGTGTCAGCTTCTTGTGTGCTCTCTTTTATGAATATGATTTTTAATTAACAGTGTTGATTTTAGGGAGCAGTCCAGGAGAGAGCAGTAGACATGCTGATGAAGCTCCAGCTCTCCCTGTTGATCGTCCTTCTTGCCTGTGGTTTCATCTACCAGTTCACCCTGAAGTCCAGCAGCCTCTTTCCCTTCCTGCTTCCCTACAAGGCCCAGCAGGGGCTGGAAGCCCTCCTGGGTCATGGGCGCAGCATCGTGTTCCTAGAGACCTCTGAGAGAACGGAGCCATCCCTGCTGGTCTCCTGTGCTGTGGAGTCTGCGGCCAAGGTTTACCCTGAGCAGCCTGTGCTGTTGCTGTTGAAGGGTCTCACCAATTCCACGCAGCTGCCCCCAAACACCACGTCCCCAGCCCTTTCCCTCCTCTCAGCCATAGACAATGTTTTCCTCTTCCCTTTGGATATGAAAAGCCTGTTTGAAGAGACACCGTTGTCTTCCTGGTACACTCAAGTAAGTATTCAGAGAATCTTAGAATGTCAGTGTGGGGAGGGACCACAGAAAATGAGTCCAATATAGTCACTTTATAGAGAGGTACATGGAGGGTAAAGACTCAGTGTCAGAGGTGGGACTAGAACCCAGTTCCTTTGCCTCTTGCCTGGCCTTCTTTCTACAGTGCTGAGTCCCGACTCAAGGAAACAGGACAGAATTTAGGCTTATCTTTACCCTGGTGCCTTTTGCTTTCAACTTATTTCCTAAGACTATCCTTAATTGAATGTTCTTATATCTTTTATAGGTATATAGACCATTCCTTTTTCACTGACAGTTTAACTCCATCTATGTTAAATTCTCTCTCTCTCTCTCTCTCTCTCTTTTTTTTTTTTTGCATCTGAGGGGGGGAAATTAGGTAACACTTAACTTGAAAATGATGTAAATAGAAAATTCATGAAGAGCGAGTTCCCTGGTGGCCTGGTTGTTAAAGATCTGGTTGTCACTTCTGTGGTGTGGGTCTGATTCCTGGCCTGGTAACTTCTGCATGCAGCCACAAATAAATAAATAAATAAGCTACATTTATTTAAAAAAATAAAGAAAATTCATGAAGGGTCAGGTGGAGTGCTGCCACATGAGATTGGTTTATATTGATTGAGATATCAAGAAACTCCTGAGGCTTTACGGAATTTTGCAATTTCCTGTGAAAGCTCTTTCTTTTTTTTTTTTTTTGTCTTGTCATTTCAGGGCTGCACTCGCAGCATATGGAGTTTCCCAGGCTTGGGGTCTAATCTGGGTTACAGATGTGGGCCTACGCCACAGCCACAGCAACACCAGATCTGAGCTGCATCTGTGACCTACACCACAGCTCATGGCAATGCCAGATCCTTAACCCACTGAGTAAGGCCAGGGATGGAACACGCAACCTCATGGTTCCTAGTCGGATTCATTTCTGCTGCGCCATGATGTGAACTCCAGTGTGAAATCTCTTTCTATCTTTCACTTTAAAGGACATGGCTCGGATCCTATGTTGCTGTGGCCATGGTGTAGGCTGGCAGCTGTAGCTCTGATTCAACCCCTAGCCTGGGAACCTTCACGTGCCACAGGTGTGGCCCTAAAAAGAAAAGAAAAGAAAAGAAAAGAAAAAAGAAAAGAAAAGAAAAGAAATTTAGCTTTCCATTTGGGAACACTGGCATTTATAATGGTTTACTTTTATTCATTTCAAAGTCATTTTGTTTTGCTCACATTTCAGCATTTTCAGTCATCTTGGACTCCTCTGTCTCCTGCTCCATATCCAATCCATCAGCAAATCCTGACCAGCTTTATCTTTACCATGTGGCCAGAATCTGACCACTTCTCTCATCTCTTCTGTTACCCGGGTCCAAGCCACCATCATCTTCTGCCTGGATTATTTCGGCTGCTTCCTAACTTGCCTCTTTGCTTCTGATCTTTTCAATCCTACCCCCGTCCAATCTGTTTTTCACACCACAGCCGGTGTGACCCCCTACCCCCATCACATTTCCTACCCCTCTCCCTCTACTACTCTGCACTGCTGTTTTCCTGCTCCCGCAGAGTGAGTGCCCTCCTGCCCCAGGGCCCTTGCGCTTGCTGTTTCCTCTACCTAGAACCCTTTTCTGAGAACCAGCATGGTTCACCCACCTACTTCATCCAAGGTTCTGCTCAAACCCAAGATAAGATAGTGCTCCATCCTGCCCCCTTCAGAGCCCCGTTGTCTGGCTTTTTTCCTTCATAGTCCTTCTAAATACCCAACATATTATATATTTATTTGCTTATTGTCTATCTCCTGCCAGTAAAGATTTTTGTCTGTTTATTGCTATATCCACAGCAGCTGTAACAAAGCTGGTTGTGGGAGTTCCCATCGTGGCTCAGTGGTAAGGAACCTGACTATATCCATGAGGACGTGGGTTTGATCCCTGGCCTCACCCAGTGGGTTAAGGAACCGGCGTTGCCATGAGCTGTGATATAGGTTGCAGATGTAGCTCGGATCCTTTGTTGCTGTGGCTGTGGTGTAGGCCCCTAGCCTGGGAACTTCCATATGCCACGGGTATGGCCCTAGAAAGACCAAGAAACAAAACAACAACAAAAAAAACAAACTACAAACAAAAACAAACAAAAAAACCAGAGCTGCGTGACTAGTAAGTAGGCTCTCAATGAATATTATTAAAGGAATTAATTAGTGGACGAAGGCAAGGATGCATTTTAAGATTCTTTTACCAGTTTCTCAAAGAGCATAGATATTAATCTATTCTACAGTTTCCTAGTTTATTTTTTCCTTTATCAGTTCTCAGCATTTTTAGGACTTAAAAAAACTCTTTCTTCACAGTTTCATATTTGTGGTTAATTTCCATCCCACTGAAAGTGACTCATACAGTTCTCTGTGAAATCCCTTCTGGGTTTCTTTTTTATCTTCGCCCGCTTTAATTTTTTTAAAAAACAATTTTCTGAAAACTTTAAAGGCTTCTAAACCCTTCCCACTGATACTGACTGCTGCAAACTTTTTACTTAAAGGCAACATTTTTGGGTGGAGGTCATTCTAGTAAATTTGCAAAATTGGGCTTTTGGCAGATAGATTTTTGGGCAGTTGGCTTGCTTCCTCTAGAGCTACCTGGGGCCTGGCCTCCCGATGTGACCCCCCCCTTCCCTTGCCTGGGGGCTGATTTGCATCTGCTCCTGCAGATCAACAGCAGTGCAGAGAGAAACTGGCTCTATGTCAGCTCAGATGCATCCCGCCTGGCCATCATCTGGAAGTACGGCGGTGTCTACATGGACAGCGATGTCATCTCCATCAGACCCATCCCCGAGGAGAACTTTCTGGCTGCACAGGCTTCTCAGTTCTCTAGTAATGGGGTGTTTGGATTCCTTCCCCACCACCCTTTCCTGTGGGAGTGCATGGAAAACTTTGTGGAAAATTACAATTCAGATATTTGGGGTCACCAGGGTCCCTACTTGATGACAAGGATTTTGAAAGTATGGTGTAAACTCAGAGACTTCCAGGAGGTGAGTGACCTCAGGTGTATGAACTTGTCCTTCCTACACCCCCAAAGATTTTACCCCATCTCGTATTCGGCGTGGAAGCGCTACTACGAAGTCTGGGACACAGAGCCGAGCTTCAATGACTCCTATGCCCTGCATCTGTGGAACCACATGAACCATGAAGGGATGGCTGTGGTTAGAGGAAGCAACACACTGGTGGAAAACCTTTACCGTAAGTACTGCCCCAGGACTTACAGGGACCTGGTTCAACGTCCAGCGGAGTCGGTGAAGTGGGAGTGGGCTGCAGGTAACTAATAGAGGCAACACTGGGTTGCTGCTGCCACATCATAGAACTGGCCACTTCCTGGAGTGCCAGACTTTCACCTGATCTCTGCTTTCCCCACGGGAGTGGAGGCTCACCCACGTATCGGTTGCAGTTACAAGTTTCCACATCATTTTATGGAAAAACTATTAGAACTCAGAAATGCATTCAGTAAAGTTACAGAATCAATACACAAAAATCAGCTGCATTTCTAACCACCAAACAGTGGAACTATCAGAAAGAAAACACTCTTATTGGCAACTGCATCAAAAAGAATAGAACACCTGGGAATTAATTTAACCAAGGATATGAAAGAAAACCTGCACACTGGAAGTTCCTGTTGTGGGTCAGTGGAAAGGAATCTGACTAGTATTCATGAGGACACAGGTGCAATCCCTGGCCTTGCTCAGTGGGTTAATGATCTGGTGTTGCTGTGAGCTGTGATGTAGGTAGCAGATGCGGCTCAGATCCTGCATTGTTGTGACTGTGGTGCAGGCCAGCAGCTACAGCTCCAATTTGACCCCTAGCCTGGGGACCTCTATATGCCTCGGGTGTGGCCCTAAAAAGACCAAAAAAAAAAAAGGAAAAAATAAAAAAGAAAAACTGCACATTGAAAACCTCAGGATATTGATGAAGAAACCGAAGATACAATAGAAAGGTATCACATGCTCATGGATTGGAAGGATAGATATGGTATAAATGTCCATTCTACCCAAAGCAAGGTCTACACTGAAAGCAATCCTTACCAAAATCCCGATGGCATTTTTCAGAGATGGAGCCAAGGATCCTAATTGCGTGGAACAACAAAGGATCAGGAATAGCCAAAGCAATCCTCAGAAAAGAGAGCAGGCTGGAGGCATCCTGTTCCTTGACGTCAAACTATATTAGGAAGCTACGGTGACCAAAACAATGTGTGGTCCTGGCACAAAAACAAACACAGGCACCAGAGGAGCAGAACAGAGAGCCCAGAAGTAACCCTACA
The DNA here is from genome assembly GCA_004024745.2 of Catagonus wagneri. Taxonomy (NCBI): domain Eukaryota; kingdom Metazoa; phylum Chordata; class Mammalia; order Artiodactyla; family Tayassuidae; genus Catagonus; species Catagonus wagneri. The sequence goes on along the minus strand of PVHT021183691.1, from coordinate 5,960,247 downwards.
CTGATGTACGACGTACGAGAAAATGGCCAAGAACATACAACGGGGAAAAGACAGTCCCTGCAATAAAGGGTACCGGGAAAACTGTATACCACACACCAAAGAATGACACTGGACTTCGGCTATATGGCCCACAGCGCGGACCAAAACCCCAGTTTCCCACATGAAGCCCCTCCTCTCCCGGGTTGTCTGAAGACAGCACCTCCCGCCCCCGCCCCAAGTCAGTAGGACAGAGGCAGTTTCTCCCCACTTTTCCTCATTTCTCTTCCCTTTTCCCTCACCTTTTTCTCCCCGCCTGGCCTCTCTCAGCGGGTCCGGAAGAAACGGCGCTCCTGTCGGCATGGACGCAGACCTGGGTGGTCCTGAAGCTGAAACCCCAGCAGGTCCTAAGAAGACGAAGCGCTGACATCACTGACGTTGTCTTGCAGTGTCCGGAAGCCGAGGCGCCATTAGTGCCCAAGGAGGCGGAGCTTCTGGCAGCTGCGCGGAGATGAAATGTCTCTCGAGCCCGGGGTCATAGAGGAGGGATCAGCGCCCCCTGCAGGCAGTGCGGGAAGTGCAGGCTGCGCACGTCAGGACAAGCTTTCTGTGTCTGCAACAGAGAAATCCCACAGACCATTGGTGTATAAAATATAGATATCTATTTCCCTCTCCCGTAAAAGTGACCTGAAGGTGGGCAACTCAGGGTGCGTATGGTCACTGGAGTCATCAGGAACCTCAGCTTCTTGCATCTTTCTGCTAGTCATCCTCAGTGGCCGCAGCCCATGGTGCATATGATTCCTTGATCTCCATCCCATCACTTCTGCATTTCAGGAGGAGGATGAAGTCTTATTTTATGAAAACTTCCTGCCAGTACCATACACCACCTCCCCTTACATCTCATTGACTAGTATGTAGCTGCAAGAGAGGCTGGAACTTTTAAAGAAGAAGAGAAAATGAATGTTAGGATAGGGAGCTAGCAGTTTTGCTACATGTTAAATTTACTTCTGTGAGATTAATTACAGGACCTGTTAAAGAATTGGCTGGGGAATAAAGAGACCTGATTTCTAGTCCTGAATTTGATACTCATTAACACAGTCAGTAATATTAATTGAGCCCCTTCTGTGTGCCAAGCATTGATTTAGATGCTGAAGATACAGCTGGATCAGCAGACAAGGTCGTGTCTTAAGTCAGCTGGGCTTCAATAACAAAGTGCTCTACACCGAGTGACTTATAAACAGCAAACATTTGTTTGTCACAGTTCTGGAGGCTGGAAATCCAAGATCAGGGTGCCAGCATGGTTGTGTTCTAGTGAGGATCCTATTCTGAGTGGCAAATGGCACCCTTCTTGTTGAATCCTCATACGGTGGAAAAGGCCAAGAGAACTCTCTGGGGTTCCTTTTATAGGGGAACTAATCCCATCCAAAAGGGTTCCACCCGCATGACTTAATTACCTCCCAAAGGCCTCACTTCCTAATGCCATCACTTTGAGGGGTAGGATTTCAACATATGAATTTTGGGTGGATACAAACATTCAGTCCACTGCAGGTCCCTAGTACTCACATCCTAATGACTGGCCACATCCCCCTACCCCATAACCTCCTCCCCTTCCCAGGGTGTCTGCTATTTCCTATTCTACCCCAGTTGGCTTATAATAGCAAATTACAAATTTAATTTTAAAAACTTAAAATTAGAGTTCAGAGGTTCCATCGTGCCTCATGGTAACGAACCTGACTGGTATCCATGAGGACGCGTGTTCGATCCCTGGCCTTGCTCAGTGGGTTAAGGATCTGGGGTAGATCGCAGACACAGCTCAGACCTGAAACGCTGCTGTGGCTGTGGTGTAGGCCGGCAGCTACAGCTCTGATTTGACCCCTAGCCTGGGAACTTCCATATGCCCAGGGTGTAGCCCTAAAAAAGAGAGAAAGAAAAAAAACTGCTGCCTCTACTGTCACATAAAATTTTACCTCCTCTTTCTAGGAGGTATGAGAATTAATATTTCTTCTACAAATACCCATCAGCCAAGATTTTCTAGGACTTTCCTTTTGGTAGCTGCTTTATGGGAAATGTATTTTATTTTTTTCTCAAAGTATAAAATTATGATGCTTTTTCAAACTCCATCCACCTATCCCCTTTCATTCTGATATTTCCCAGTTTGAGAACCCTGCTCTGAATGTTACTTACAAACTGGGAGTTCCAGGTGGTCTGGTGGTTAGGATGCAGCGCTTTCCCTGCCATGCCCAGGTTCAGTCCCTGGTCTGGGAACTGAGAGCCCACATCAAGGCACAGTGGCCAGAAGTAAATAAATGAATAAATAAAATAATAAAATTTGATTTCTAATGGATAAAAATTAAAAAACTACTCATAAGTCATGTTTCTTGCCCCAAGTCACGTCTCCTGCACCAGCTTTATTTATTACCAGCTACTTGCTCTGTATTCTTAGGTCCAGTCTGACACCAGATTGAGAGGTTAAAGGCTGCTGCTGCTCCCTATGTTTGCCCTCTGACCTGTGTCCCCAAACCCCTGCTGGTTTTCAGCTCATCTGAGTGTCTCCACAGATGAGGGTTCCTAGGGCAAGCCTTCTGAGAAGGAGCAGGGTCACACCCAATAAATCTCATGTTCATATCTCCACTGTCATGGAGAATGCATGACAAATGGTTCTCCAACTAACATTTCCAATCACTAGAGTTTTGATTGATTAGATATTTCCAGTATTTAAAAAAATATATATATGAACTGTTTTATGATGAGACCACAAAGGTCAACCTGAATGTTACATTTCTTTATGTTGGACTGTAATTATATGAATTCCCTGTGGCAGTATTGATAATTTGATATTTAGAGGGAGTCTTACCTAGCAGTAAAATGTTTTTTATTAATAAAATGTAGGGAATAAATTAATAATGTATTAATAAATGAAGTTTGTTAATGGAAAGGAATATTTCAAAACTCAGTGGTGATGGAAAAAATTACATAGACTAAGAAGTCTATGATTTTAAAAAAGTACTAGGGAGTTCCCTTCGTGGCTCAGTGGTTAATGAATCCAACTAAGAACCATGAGGTTGCGGGTTTGATCCCTGGCCTTGCTCAGTGGGTTAAGGATCCGGCATTGCCGTGAGCTGTGGTGTAGGTTGCAGATGTGGCTCGGATCCCGTGTTGCTGTGGCTGTGGCGAAGGCTGGCAGCTACAGCTCCTGTTAGACCCCTAGCCTGGGAACCTCCATAGGCCGCAGGTGCGGCTCCAGATAAAGGCAAAAAGGCAAAAAAAAAAAAAAGTACTAGTGATATAATGTACAACATGATGAATATAGCTAACACTGCTAACACTGCTATGTGATATAAGGAGAATTTTTTTCCTCTTTTTTCTTTCCTTTTATCTGTATGAGAAGATGGATGTTAGCTGAACCTATTGTGGTTATCATTTCACAATATATGTAAAACAAATCATCATGATGTATCGCTTAAACTTATACAATGATGTCTGACAGTTATTTCTCAATAAAGCTGGGAAAAAAACGTGGTGGTAAGGGGGATATGGGCAAAGTAAGAGAGTAGCAAGTGGTAAAAATTGTGGGGTTCCTGGGATTCCAGATGACCCTGGATTCCTTCTGGCCTTTGATGAGTCTATGCCACTTGTTTATGTTATGATACGTGTTGAAAATAGGCCATGCTGGTGTTTTCCCCTATTTTATTTTTTTCAAATCCCACAGTCATTCTTAGAAGTTCAAACAATAAAATTATATGGAGCAAAATGTGGAAGTGCCTATTGTGTTACTGTCAAATTTTGTATGTGCCTCTCACTTTTCTCTGCGTATATACCCATGCTATTTGTAAGCAGTTTTGGCCATAACTCTTCCACTGTGATACATATTATTATGTCAGTTGTTTCTAAGTTTAACAATAAATATGCCTTGCAGATATTTTTTCATTATCATACCAAGATATATTCTTCATAGGAGCTGCAGAATGTTTCATTGTAGACTATATCACAATCCATTTATTCAAAACTCAGTTGGTGAACATTTAAGTGATAGTATATTAATTGTCCAAGTAACACTGCAGGGAAAGTCCTGATTACCACATTTTGAGGACTTGAAATTTTGATATGTGCTGCCAAATTGTTTTCAAAAAGCCTGTTTGAAATTGCCCTTTTCCCCATCATCAGTGTCAAAAATCTATTTAATTGATTGTTTAAAGATGTATCTAATTGTTATATTACTTTTGGTGAGATTGTTTCACTTGTTTAATTGGCAATATATATTTCCTATTCTGTGACTTGCCTAATCTTTTGTCTATTTTTCTATTGGATTGTATTTCTATTTCTTGTTGATTTGTAACCACTCTTTGTATATCAATGACACAAACATTTTGTTATTTTGTTGCAATTTTTTCAGTTTGTCTCAGCTGACCCTGCCTAGGGCTTGTTTCTAGACTCAGAGAGTGTTAGGTTAGATTGACCCTGAATTTTCATTTTGCAAAGGAGGAGAGCATTTTCTTGAAAAAGAAGTCTTTTAATAGGTGCACAGACGTCCTTCAAAGTGATCTTTTCCAGGAAATACGTTAGAGTGTAGTTTCTTCTTAGGGAAGTGGTACCCCTCGGTTTCAGCCAATTCTTCTTCCCCTTCCTCTTCCTCTTCCTCTCCTCCTCCTTCTTTTGATTTTTAGGGCCGCACCTGCATCATATGGAAGTTTCCAGGCTAGGCATCAAATTGGAGCTGCAGCTGCCAGACACAGCAATGTGGGATCCAAGCCCTGTTTGTAACCTACACCACAGCTCATGGGATCCTTAACACACTGAGCAAGGCCAGGGATTGAACCTGCATCTTCATGGATACCAGTCGGGTTCATTACCACTGAGCCATGAAGGAAACTCCTTAGTCAGTTCTTGACACGTGAGAGATCTTCAGATTTTTAAAGAGGAAACCAGAAAACCAGATTTTTATGTAAAATGTCCTTCTGACTCTATGCCTGCCTGTCTATCTGTACATCAATACTATGAAAACCCAGTAATATACCTTTGACCTAAAATCACCTCTGGGACCATTAGTGCCAGCATCCCAGCAGTGAGAGACCTGTCTCATGCACTTCAGATGCCCTTCAGAAACGTGGTATCTGGCACTGAAGTGGGCTTCCAAGTTGTGATGCCAGCAGTTGACAGCAGAGGGCACTCATACTATGGTCTCCCTAGAGTCTAAAGTAGACCTTCAATCAATAGACCTGTCCCTTTCTTGACACATCCTCAAGTGTAGGAAGGAGACCAGCTATGATGGTGTCCACGCTTGTCAGAGAGCAGGTGTCTAGCACTGGTCCAAGGAAGGGAGGCGCTTCCGAGGAAAATGGAAGCCACAGATATCAAGAACTCACCCTTCTATCCTCGTATCCTATAGTTATTGCCCTGCTGCTCAGGGTGAAAGGAATATCCCCTGGACTTAGATATCTTGGGCCTGGCTCCTTTGGCTTGTTCCTGTGTCTTGGACTAGGCACCTGTCCCCACTCGTACCACCAAATCTTGTATGTGTTGTGGTAGAGGTGGCAAAGCAGAAGATGACAACTTCCTAATCCCGAGAGAAAAACTCTTGGCTTTTGTTGGTCTTAGAACAGAACCTGGCACATGGTATGCACTTGGCAACTCTTGCTGTACTGTGGCCAGTACTGCAATGTTGAACTGTGGCCCAATAAATTGAGGGCGTGCCAGTTCCGTGAGAGGTCTTGATCAGCTAAAGATGGAGTCTTTAGCTTTTGGCATTATAAGAACTTGGATCTGGGTGTATGTCAAGTCCACTTTCTCACAACAGCTCCACAAAAAATGGCACCCTATTTCCATAAGGGGAAGTTGAGGCTGCTGTAAATCTCTCTCTCTCTCTCTCTCTCACACACACACAGCTACTTTTTGCACACTTCAGGGAAGTGAGTTAGGAAACAAAGGCCCATAGCCTCCACAGATTTCACACTTGACTGAACTTGGGAGGACACACCAGTGATTGCCAGGCCCCGGGACTGAGCCTAGAGGTGTTTTAACTCAGTTGGTTCTCATAATGACCCCATTTTACACAGCCTGGGAAGGTGGAATGTAAATGAATCTTTGACTCCATAGCTTGGACTCTTACCTGCCATCCTGTGGGAAGTTCTGGTGGGAACAGTGTGCTCCCATCAGGAGAGCAGAGAACAAGAATCCCCATCAAAGTTGGCTCACAGACCTCCCTACTTAGGTCTGGTCCCTCGCACCCCCTTTTTTAACACTTCAAAAATTTTGGTAAGGAGTTCCCACTGTGGCTCAGCAGTTAACGAACCCAACTAGTATCCATAAGGCCTTGGTTGGATCCCTGGCTTCACTCAGTTGGTTAAGGATCTGACATTGCTGGGAGCTGCGATGTAGGTTGCAGATATGGCTTGGATCTGGCATTGCTATGGCTGTGGTGTAGGCCGGCAGCTGCAGCTCTGATTCAGACCCTAGCCTGGGAACTTGCATATGCCACAGGCGCAGCCCTAAAAAAAATTTTGGTAAAATATATGTTGTAAAATTTACAGTTTTAACCACTTTCAAATGTACATTTCAGTGGCATTAAGTACATTCACATTGTTGTGCAACTAGCACTGCTATCCATCTCTAGAAATTTTACATCATCCCAAACTGAAACTCTGTACCCATTAGGCAACACTCCCCATTCCCTCATCCCTCCAGCCCTGGCAGTCATCATTCTACTTTCTGTCTCTACGAGCTTGACTATTCTAGGTACCTTGTGTAAGTGCAATCATATGTGTCCCTTTGTGTCTAATTTCGCTTAGAATAATTTTTTCAAGGTTCATTCATGTTGAAGCATGTATCAGTATTTCATTCCTTTTAAGGCTGATATATACACATACATATGTGTACATACACACACACACACATATACACATATATATGTATATACACACACACATACATATAACATTTTGTTTATCAATTCATCTGTTGATGGACATTGTTTTTTTTCCCCACATTTTGGCTATTGTGAATAATGCTGTTATGAACATGGGTGTGTACAGATATCTGTCTGAGTCTCTGCTTGTAATCCTTTTGTGTGTATACTCAGAAGTGCAATTGCTGGATCATACAGCAGTCCCATGTTTAATTTTTTGAGGAACCACCATTCTCTTTTCCACAGTGGTTGTACCATTTTACATTCTCACACAGCGTATAGGTATTCCAGTTTCTCCACATGCTTGCCAACACTTGCTCCCATGCAATTTTCCTTTGAATGCCCCATGACACAACTTGGCAGACTGAGGCTGGAGTGGGAGGAAGACTTAAAAAAAAAAAATGGAATCTAGAAATCCGAGTTTCAGTAAACCAACGGATGGCTATGGGAAGAGGTCATAGACTGTTTTCAAGAGAGAAACAGTTTTTTAGTCCTGGGTTTCTCAGCTGGATCCACAGGAGGTTGGGGGTTGGAGGGAAGGTGGTTGCCATCTGACCAGATCTGGGACTCACTTAAAGGAGCAGCATAAGTCCGGGTTAGAAACCAAGAAGGTCCCTTTAGTCTAGTTTAATTTAATTGCTTAAATCAGTTCAGTTTAGTTTAGATTGGCAGGCCTGTCGGCCGGGGGAGGCTAAAGTTGCCCAGGCTCTCAGCAGGCCAGCGGTGGTACTGGGTGAATGGGTGGTGTGTGTGTGTGTGTGTGTGTCTCTCTCAGGGGTGGGGAACGGGAGGACGTGTGTGTGTGTGTGTGTGTGTGTGTGTGTGTGTGTGTGTGTGTCTTTCAGGGGTGGGGGACGGGAGGACGTCCCGGCCTTTCATCAAGGCCTGGGAGCCACTCACTAGGATCCTGGATTTTCCTGACAGATTAAACGTGGCATTCTCTCCTTCCCGCTTCTGTAATGGACCTAAAAATAGCTGGTCCCAGGGGGGCTGCGGAGAAGCTCCGCCCCTCCAGCAGCTGTCGCGGGAGCTGGAGGCATCCGCGACCCCAAGCGTCCCCGGGCCGGCGCCCAGAGGTTTTCTGTGCCCTCTGGCTCCGCAGGTCAGCAGCACTGGGTGTCGAGGCGGCTCCGTCCGGCGCCCGGGAGAGCGCGGGGTGGCCGGGGCTTGGGAAGCATCCCAGGCCCGCGCGGCGGCGCTGATTCCGGGAAGCGCGTCGGTCGGGGGCGGTGGGGCGAGCCGGGAGGCTGAGCCGGGGCGGAGGAGTGGAGCCACCCGCTCGGGACCTTTGCTCCGTCCCTCGGCTCGGGAGGACCCCCAGGTGAGCGGGGCCGCTTGGGGAAACTATGCCAGGAATTCGGCACGGGAGCGGCGCGGGTGGGGAGCGTGGTGCAGTCCGGGTGACCGAAGCCGCGGGCCGCGGGACGTTAAACAGCCGCGGCTCGCAGGTCCTGAGGGGTTCGGTGCGAGAGCTACGGACGCCTCAGCTCCGCCTCTTGGGTTTGGCGTCCCCACCCTGGCTGCTTGGCCTGGTCCGGACAGAGGTACCCAGAGGTGTGCAGGGCTTGGGCTGCGCTGGGAGGATGGCCTTGGGTTTTCACTTTTTGAAAAAAGAAAAATGATTGGGGATGGGGTTGGAGGCTTGCTGCTTTGTTTTCTGTAGGTAAAGGGGGATCTTTGACTGGGGGGTTGATTTAAAAACGAACAGATTAGCATCTCTGGTTCTTCCGCAAGCGCTCAGAGGCTGCAGTTTAGCAGGAGGCAGCGATCGTATTTTTATTTTGAGGTGGCTGCAGATAAAAGTTCAGGGGATACTTGCTTAGTACAGGACTAGGGTCCAGAAGGTGGGTCAAAAGAGGGGTCGAGGAGGCCTGGGCAGGGGCCACCGTTCACCCAGCACTGCTTAGGGCCCAGAGCGTGCCTGTCCCTGCGGTTTCTTGAAATGTGGTTTCTTAACAGAACTTTGAAGGGAGGCTTTGTGAGTGTGAGATGCCCTGACTCTGGCCTGTCCCACGCCATCTGCAGACAGGGTGGGTGGTCCCTCTCCTTTGTCACAGTCTCTCATACCTCACCCTGGAGCAGAGGACTGGCCAGTGAGAACAGCCCCACCCAGAGAAGACAGATTCTCCAGTCAAGTGGCTGGTAAGCCATCTTCTGTCTCTATCAGCAGCAATGCTCTGGAGACCTCTGTCTTGCGGTAGAAATCTTTGTGGATACTGTCCACCGTGATAGAATGGTCTTGTGAAGTTATATGCCTCAGGTTGGGAACAGAAACCTGAATTCATTTGTGCAGCGTAACTGGGTTCTGCCAGGGAGCTGGAATTTGGTCAAAAGGCTTGTTGCTCAGCTGAAACTGACAGGAGCAGGGAAGGGGACAAATTGGTGTGCTGTTCTGGACTTCCTTGTGGGCCCCTTGCAGGAAGGGCCAGTCCTGGTCAGCAGGGTTATCCACCTGCAGTACCACCTGTCACTAGGCCTTATACCTCTAGGGAGGATTTTGAGGGTCTGATGGCCCAGGCTCTGAAGTTGGGGAAACTCTACCAAGAAGCAGTGACTTCTCAATGGGAAAGAAAACAACAGTATGTTCTCAATTGCTGTTCTTTTATTTTTGTCTTTTGTCTTTTTGGGGCCACCCCTGCGGCATATGGAGATTCCCAGGCTAGGGGTCAAGTTGGAGCTGTAGCCGCTGGCCCACGCCACAGCCACAGCAACGAGGGGTCTGAGCCACGTCTGCAGCCTACACCACAGCTCATGGCAATGCTGGATTCTTAACCCCACTGATGGAGGCCAGGGATCGAACCTGCATCCTCATGGATCCTAGTTGAGTTTGTTAACTGTGGAACCATGATGGGAACTCCTCAAATGCCATTCTTTTAGATGTGAAAATTAATGTTGGTTTTTGACAGTTCTGAGCTGGGAAGATTGATCTTATCAGTATGTAGTTCTTTCCTCTAAATATTTCAACAACATGTCAATCAAATCCCCATCTTTGATTTTTTTTTCTTTTTATCTTTTTAGGGCTGCACCTGTGGCATATGAAAATTCTCAGGCTAGAGGTTGAATTGGAGCTGCAGCTGCTGGCCTACACCACAGCCATAGCAATGCCAGATCTGAGCCATGTCTGCGACCTACACTACAGCTCCCAGCAATGTCAGATCCTTAACCCACTGAGTGAGTCCTTCATCCTTGTAGATGCTAGTTGGTTTCTTAACTTGCTGAGCCACAATGGGAACTCTGACATTGTCTTTTAAAAATATCTCCTCTCGGTTCCTGTTGTGGCTCTGTGGTTAACGAACACAACTAGTATCCATGAAGACTCAGGTTCGATCCCTTGCCTCGCTTGGTGTGTTAAGAATCCGGCTTTGCTGTGAGCTGTGGTGTAGGTTGCAGACGTGGATCAGATCCCTCACTGCTGTGGCTGTGGCGAAGGCAGCAGCTACAGCTCTGATTTTGACCCCTAGCCTGGAACCTCCATGTGCCAAGGGTGCGGCCCTAAAAAGACAAAAAACAAAAAAAAAATTCCCCTTAAAATTTCCAGGAATGGGAGACCTATTGTAAGGGGGTGGTGTGGGGGCGGGTAGGGTGGCGGCGGTGTGTGTGGTGGAGTGGATTTCTCTCTCTTGCTATTTTAAGGGCAAGAAAGAATGGAAAGGGGGATTCCTTTCTTTAGCAAACAGCAGAATCAGAGGACAAGGCAGAACAAGATCTGTAACGATAGTGCTCCAGGAGAGCTCCTGGGTCTCTCTTGTCTCTGTTGGGGTTTCTAGCACTCCCTTGCCTAAGGTGTGTGCGAGTCCTGTTTGCAAACTCCGAGAGGGTTTCCTTGGCAGCCAGAACAATTAGCACTAATGTCACGCCTGAGCTTCCAGAGCAGCCCCACTGAATTTAGCTGGGAGCCAGGGCAGGCTTGTAAATGATTGCCTGGCAGTTGCCTTGGAAGCTTGGTTCCTCCAAGCTCCTCCTCTTGGCTTGGCAGCATTTCTGAGGAAGCAGCAAGGGGGCGGTGACGACAGCGACTGCGACGGTGGTATACTCTAGCTGTCAGTGTACTTTAAAAAGTCCATCAGAATTTTTTTAAAAAAATCAGCAGTTTGGTCATTTTTGTGGAAATTGTGTTTGACAGATTATAGGTGGGCAGATTTTAGAAGAATGGTAGAATTTCCAGGAGTGGTTTCACTGTGGAGTGGCTGTCTTGTGAGGCAGTAAACATCTCACCACTGGGTGGTGGATAGGCTTGCTTTCTTGACTGTGGGGTTGCCCCAGGTAGAAATTGTCTCTTCAACAATGAAGTGAGTTTACAATGCTAATATAGATATCATTCTTTTGAATTGGGAAGTTCCTGGAACCCCATCAAGACATCTAGAGATGGTTAATAACTCCACATTTCCTAATGATGGCTAGCCAGTGTCATTTTTGCCTTGCGTTTCTATTCCCAGAGGTGAATAAAAGCAGTCTGCTGATAATTCAGTCTGGAGAAAGCACTGTATTCCTGCCCTCTGGGGTGTGTGGTTTCCAGGTAGCCAGCAGCACTCTTACTTGGCTTTGTCTTATGCCCTTCCCAACCAGGACCCAAGCCGTGGAGCTGAACTGTGTTTGGCTAAGTTCTGCGAGGATACAGGTAGAATTTAGGGTCTCTGGCACTGACCCTGTTGTGATTTGTGGTAAACTCTTTCTGTCCTTGCAGTTTGGTCAAGAAAGCTCAGGTACTGTAATTTATAAAGTGGAAAATGATTTATGTATCATCATCATCATTGGGGGTAGTTTGCCATAATTTAAAAACTTTGGAGTCAGAATTTGATTTGAATCCTGGCTTCCTTACTTAGTAACTGAGCAACTTGGGGACCTGGAGCAGGTCCCTTAGTTTCTCTGAGCCTCACTTTCTACATCAGTCAGATGAGGCAAGTCATAACTACATATGAAGCTGTATGCTGGCTAGAAATAGTACTATTAAATGCTGGCACAGGAGTCCCTGTTGTGGTGCAGCAGAAATGAATCTGACTAGTTTCCATGAGGATGACGGCTTGATCCCTGGCCTCGATCAGTGGGTTAAGGATCTGGCATTGCTGTGAGCTGTGGTGTAGGTCGCAGATGCGTCTTGGATCCCATGTTGCTGCGGCTGTGACTGTAGCCAGCAGCTGAAGCTCTGATTGGATCCCTAGCCTGGGAACTTACATATGCCACATGTGCAGCCCTAAAAAGAAAAAGAAAAGAAAAAGGTTGGCACAGTGCTTGGTACATGGATACTTAGTAAATGATGGCTGCTGTCATCATCTTCAAAGTCCCATGGTTCTGCTCACTTTTTTTTTTTTTTAAAGAATTGACTTACAATGTTGTGCCAACTCCTGCTGTACAGTAAAGTGACTCAGTTTTACACACACGTATATATATATATTCTTTTTATATATCCCATCATGGACTATCCCAGGAGACTGTGTATAGCTCCCTGTGCTATACAGTAGGACCTGGTTGTTTACCCTTCTAGATGTAATAGTTAGCATCTACTAATCCCAACCCCCCAGCTACTCACCTTTTGATGTCAGAGCCCTGGGACTTCTGAGAATTGGAGCCTTGGGGTTCTAGTGGCAGACAAGGGTGTTACTTTTGAGGTTCAGCAAAACTCATGAACTCAGACCACTAATTCAGAATTCTGTTTAACTGGAAGTGGGGCTGCCTCCTTCAATATTTACAGAGTATGCTTGCAGGTAGTGTAAGCAGGAGGGCTTAAAAGCTGCTCAGGAAGTCAGCTAGAACATTGCTGCCACCTCTTGACTGTCAGTGTGAGCACTGGGCCCGTGATGAGCCTGAGCCCGCCTACAAGAACACCTGCGCTCTAAGCTTTCATTAGCAGCCTGGGGATTAGGCTGTGGACACAGACGGGCAACAAATGAAGCATTTTATTAAGTCTGAATGGCATGTCTCTCCAAGGAGTCCAAATTAAGTGCACCTAACTCAGTTCTTACTCTTTATCCTAATTCTTGTGGGTTCATGGTCTCAGTTCTCCAAGGCCCCACTAATATAGAATTTTGATGCAGATATTCTAAGATTTTGACAATTCCTTTCAGGCCACTAGTAATCTAGGCTGCAGGTAATATGCTAGCGGCTGGATTCCAGCAGATGTGACTAAGCCATGGTCTCAGCTCTGTGGAGCTTGTAGCCAGGGTTTTGGTAGGGGGTGGTGAAGAAAGGAGACAGAAATGTCCTGTATGGCCCCCCGTTGGTGCTCTCTGCTCTAGTTTCTACCCTGGCACTTAATGCTCTGGTGGATGGTAATTCTGTGTATTTTTCTTTCTGGAGAAGAAACTCTGGAGCCAGATCATGTCACTTACTACATGTGTGACTGTGGGAAAGTAATTTGCCGTCTTTGTTCACCTTGAAGTTTCTTCATCTGTCCACTGGGTTATTGTGAGAATCAAATGGGCTCATCATACACGTAAAGCCTTATAACTGTGTGGAGCACACACTTCCAGAAATGTTAACTGCTTTTATTTATGATGTCAGGGACTGTTGCCTGGGTCACCATCCATCCCAAGGGCCAATCATGGCGCCTGGCCCTTAGTAGGGACTCAGGAATCTTTTGCTGATGGGATGGGTGAGTAAATGTTGCACAGCCTCCCAGCACAGCCCAGAATGCTGTGAGGGCAACCAAAAGTGGGTAGGCTTTGTGCTCTGGGAGCCCAGGGGAGGGGCTGGGAATTCTGACTGGCAACCTGGGACGGATTTACAGTGGCAGTCATGCATGAACAAGACCTTGAGCATGAACTTAGCTTCAGTAGGAGCAGAAAGAAGTGGTGGAGGGCCGTCTATCCCAAGAGGCACCATGACATTGTGGCTCAGAGCTCAGACTCTGTAAACAGACTATGGGTTGGACCCTGCTTTCTGCACCTGGGGCAAGTGTCTTCACTTCTTTGTGGCTTAGATAGGAGTAGTACCTCTTCGAAGGGTTGTGGTGAGCATTACATGAGTTATTCTTTTTTTATTTTTTATTTTTTTTGCTCTTCGGGGATGTACCCAAGGCATATGGAGGTTCCCAGGGCTTCAAGCTGTGTCTGTGACTTACACCACAGCTCATGGCAATGCTGGATTCTTAACCCACTGAGCGAGGCCAGGGATCGAACTTGCATCCTCCTGGATACTAGTCGGATTTGTTTCCACTAAGCCATGATGAGAACTCCCTACCTGAGTTATTCTTTATTGTTTTTTTTCTTTTTATGGCCTCACCTGCGGCATATGGAAGTTCCTGAGCTAGAGGTCGAATTGGAGCTGCGGCCTATGCCACAGCCACAGCAAAGCCAGATCCGAGCTGGATCTGTGACCTATGCCACAGCTTGCAGCAATGCCAGTTCTTTAACCCACTGAGCAAGGCCAGAGGCCTAACCTGCATCCTTATGGACACTATCTTGGGTTCTTAACCTGCTGAGTCACAACGGAAACTCCGAATTATTCTTTATAAAGCATTTAAAAACAGTGCATATAAATAAATAGCCCAGCAATATGAAAATGTGGACAGCAAGTAATGTGGTAGGTGGGAGTTGCAGCTAGAATGGTGGTTTGGAAACAGTTCATAGAGGCCTTTGAATGTCTTATTTGTATTGATGTTCATTTGATTTACAATATTATATTAGTTTCAGGGGTACAACTAATATGATATTGATTAGTGATTCAATGTTTTTATGTATTACAGAATAACCACAATAAGTCTAGTTACCATACAAAGTTATTATAATATTATTGACTATATTCCCGATGCTGTATATGACATCTCAGTGACTTATTCATTTTATAACTGAAAATTTATACCTCTTAATCCCCCTCACCTATTACACTCATCCCCCTCTCCCCTCCCCTCTGGCAGTCTCGAATTCTCTGTATCTGTGAGTCTCTTTCTGTTTTGTTATTGTTCATTTGTTTTTTATATTCCACATATAAGTGAAATCATATAGCATTTGTCATTCTCTGTCTGACTTATTTCACTCACCATAATATCCTCTATTTCTATCAGTGTTGTCACAAGTGGCAAGATCTCATTATTTTTTATGGCTGAGTTATATGTGAATGTGTGTGTGTGTGTATCTTCTTTATTCATTCATCTATTGATGGACACTTAGGTTGCTTCCATATCTTGGCTATGGTAAGTAATGCTGCACTGGACATAGGGGTGCGTATAGATTTTTGAATTAGTGCCTTTGTTCTCTTCAGAAAAATACCCAGAATTGGAATTCCTGGATTGTATGGTAGTTCTATTTTTTTTTCCTTTCTGTCTTTTAGGGTTGCACCCTCAGCATATGGAAGTTACCAGGCTAGGGATCGAATCAGAGCTGTAGCTGCTGGCCTGCGCCACAGCCA
The DNA here is from genome assembly GCA_004024745.2 of Catagonus wagneri. NCBI lineage: Eukaryota > Metazoa > Chordata > Mammalia > Artiodactyla > Tayassuidae > Catagonus > Catagonus wagneri. Next base: position 5,945,027 of record PVHT021183691.1, on the reverse strand, counting down.
CAGCAGCGCCAGATCCGTGTTGCGTCCGTGACTTACGTCACAGCTTGTGGCAACACCGGATCCTTTAATCTACTGAGTGAAGCCAGGGAGCAAAGCTGTGTCCTCATGGATACTAGTTGCGTTCATTTCCACTGAGCCACAATGGGAGCTCCGGTAGTTCTACTTTAAATGTTTTGAGGAACCTTCATACTGTTTTCCATAGAACAATACTAATTTACAATCCTACCAGCGGTGCACCAGGGCTCACCAGGGCACCACGACGGGAACTCCAGGGGTGTGGGTCTTGACTAATCTTCATTTCCACTCCCTTACCCACCTTATTATGGTTCCTTCTTTATGTCTTTCAGGTATGGAAAACCTTTTTTGCTTGTCTGCATTCTCATAGATAATCGGTCTGTAAACAGTTGTAATTTTGATTTGCCTTGGGAGGAAGTGAGCTAGTGTCTTCCTAGCCTACTATGTTGACCACTCCTACTTGAATTTGGAATTAGCCCAGGAGGAGCATGTAACATCCCTTCCCATAAGGCTGCAGCTCAGTGGTGGCTGCCCTTTGTAATCAGTTCCTGCGCTCCCCATTTTGCCCCAGTCCCTAACTCTTCCTACCCCAGCCCTCCCTATTGCAATGGTTCTGAATCAGTTACTCTGGAGATCTGCATTTCTAATGAGTTTCCGGTTGATGCTGATGCTGCTGGTCAGTGACTGCACCTTAAGAACTGCCTGATTATATCTTGGACACTAAGGGGGGGGAAATCACTCGCCACTTATCCTCAAGCTTATACTGTGCTTTCTTTTCTCCTTTCCTTTCCCTTCCTTTCCTTTCCTTTCCTTTCCTTTCCTTTCCTTTCCTTTCCTTTCTTTTCCTTCATTTCCTCTCTTCTCCTTTCCTTTTTTCTTTTCTGCTGTGCCCTTGGCATGTGGAAGTTCCTGGGCTAGGGACTGAACCCATGCCACACTTGTAATCAGAGCCACAGCAGTGACAATACCAGATCCTTAACCCATCGAGCCACAAGGGAACTCCTGTGGTTTCTTTAATACCTGGCATGTTTCCTACATTCAATGCTACCTTCCTAGCCCTGGTAGAGTCTAGATTTGCAACTTCCGGTATAATCAGTGTTGGAAGCCTAGTTCTAAAACAGAGAGACGGACCTGTGAGGAAGGGACTTGGGAGTGGCTGAGGCTCAGCCTATAGCAGGCCTGTGGGAGCTGAAGCTGTGGGCGTGTGTGAGCTCATCCCCAGGGAGAGGGTGCAGGGAGAGATGGGTGGTAGATTAACAGCAGACTGTCACGGGGGAAGGGGCCCACCCTGCCTTTAAGGAGGGGAGCAAGGATAGTAACTGTTCTAGGAAGAGGCTGGACGGGGCATTCACAGAGGTGGGTGGAGAGCCGGGAGAGTGGCTGATGGAACGTTCTTGGCCTTATTATTAGAGAGGGAACTGTGGGCAAACATCAGAGGCCAAAGCTTAAATAGTTAAATAGCGAGTTGTCAGGTGATCTCTGGGTCTGTGGGCGGGCAGGAAGCAGGTGTCCCGTTACCCTTGCCTACAGAACACCTGGTAACCTGCTGTTGCTCCGTGGCATGGCTTGTTGTGGCAGTTGTTTCTGAGGCTCCAGTGACAGGTTGCAGCTGAGCATGGTAAATAAGCATCATGTCACTTGCCTCCTTTTTTTTTTTTTTAAATAATATGACATGTTAAGAAAAATGTGCTGGTCTTTTCCTCATGGTTACGGTGCTGCTTGTGGCCAGGAAGGCTTTGTTTTCAGAGTATGTGTTGAGAAGCAGTATCTGAGAAAGGGAAGCATGGGAACTGAAATGGGAGAGGTGGGTCAGTGGCATCCTGTGGCAGCCTCGAGACCAGGCTGAGGGGTTTGGATTCGGCTCTGGGGCAACAAGGATCCAGGTACACTCCTGAGGGTGGGGGTAGCGGCATGTGTGTCATCGATGCATCTCGGTGGCCCCAGTGCCTGATAGCGGGGCTGGCCAAGGTAGGCATGCTGTAAACGGGAGGGTGGTGAGTGAATGAATGAATGAATGAATGAATTTGATGGATAAAGGGGTGATGATGTGATCAGAGTTTTAGGTTTAGGTCAAATAGCCTCCAGAATCAATGTTGTTTGGTTCAAAGTCTGCAAACTTTGGGAGTCAGGTGCACCTCCAATCGTACGTACTTTGGCGCCGACCTCTCTTCCTGGGGAATATTACTTAACCTTTCCAGAAATCAGTTTCCTTGTATGTAAAGTGAGAATAGTTGTATGTGTTTGTAGGTTTGCATTTAGAGTTTGTATCTGGCATGGAGGCTGCTTTTCTTACTGAGAGCCCTCTCTTTGCCTCTCCTCCAGTCCTCACAGGGCCCTGGGGCAGGTGGCACAGGCCTTTCACCTCCTATTGCTACTTTTTTCAGATGAAGACAGGCTCAGGGCCTTTCCAGGAGGCCTTCCCCACTTTGCAAACCTAGCCCCGCTGTTTCTTCAAGGCCTTTCTGCTTCGTGAGGTCAGCGACCTTTCTCTTCTCTGACTTTCTGCTGTACTTGAAAGTGTGAATCTCATAATCTAGAAAGAACTTGATTAAATAGGGTCACATGTAATTCTTGTTCAGTCAGATTCTAAATTTCTTAACTGCAGAAATTGTATTTTTTTTCCTTAAAAAATTATGACAGTTAAAGTATTGGGTGACGATATAAAGAACTGAATCGTGCAGAAGGTAGTGAGTAGAAAATAAAAGTCCTCTCACCTCCATTCCTACTTCCCACGTATAACCATTGCTAGCAGCTTGTTTATTTTCCTAGAAATAGTGTATGCATATGAAATAATATAGATAATGAATTCTGATTGTATATGAATAACAAATGAAACACATATATATGTATATATATATCCATATATTATATATATGTATTATTATCATCATTGATCTATGTAAGGCCTATTTGTCTATTCATCTCCTACCTATGCACTGTCTGTTTTGTTTATTTATTTTATTCAGTTGTCCCCATTTCACATTCCCATTTCCCTTTTCCCTTGTATGCAGTCATTTTAATGTGAGATCTATACACACACACATACATGTATGAAATATATACATCTTTATTTTTGCAAAGTATCATTAAGTGTGGTTATATTAGTATATCATTTAAATGTGAATGGATGTATATGTGTGTATATATAATTCCGTATTGGTACATAAAAACTGCCTTATTCTTATCAGTAGCCACATAGTATTTCACTGTGTAGAGATGACATTTGTATCTCCTATTGTACTTTGTACTTCTTCTTACATTTTGCTATTACAAATAATACTACAATGACAATTTTTGCACAGGTACCTTTGCACACTTGTATGAGTTTATCTGTAGAATAAATTGTAATTCTTAGTAGTAGAATGTTAATTTTTTAATTTTTAAATTTAGGTTCACTCCTGCAGCATATGGAAGTTCCTGGGCTGGGGGTCAAATTGGAGCTGCAGCTGCCAGCCTATACCACAGCCACAGCATCCTACATGGCAGCTTGTGGCAACGTGAGATCCTTAATCCACTGAGCGGGGCCAGGGGTGGAACCCACATCCTCTGGGATACTAGTCGGGTTCTTAACCCCCTGAGCCACAAAGGGAACTCCTGGAATGTTCATTTTATATTTTGGTTGCTATTGTGAAGTTACTCTCCGAAGAGAAAAATTTGTTTACCAAGAGAGAGGAGAGTAGAATTTGAGTCTTTTGACAACAAACTGGAGTGTTTGCTAAACCATGAGGTTTGAAAGAAAAGACCGTCATGGACCGAGCACACTCTGTGCAGAGACACAGCTGCTCTCTTGAGCGCCACCCCCTGGGCAGGGGTGGACATCATTTCACCCACATCCCACTATGTTCATAGTCATAGGTATCACACATCACAACTGGGAAACTGGGAACTGTAGTCCACCCCTGTTCCACCAAATCTTGAAAATATAGAAGGAGAGGGTAGGATGTAGTTGACATTAGGTGGGTCTGTTATTGGGCTTTATCCCGAGATCAATGTAGAGTTGCAGAAGGACCTGCTTATACATTTCACTGCTCCATCCTGACCAAGCCCTCTGGTTGGCATTCTTGCAGTGGACTTGGGCATGGCAAGGGGTTCACTGAAGACCTACTATGTGCCAGACACCATTTTACCTGCTTTATTCTTAACCACAAACCTGCAGAGGAGGCCCATGATCCCCAGTACACGCAGAGCCTTAAAGATGCGGAGGAGCTTGCCCAAGGCTGAGGATCTGATTCCACATCTGTGTGGTTGTAAAGCCCAGGTTTCCTTTTAAGTTCTTGCTGAGTCAGTGCCAGCCACACACTACAGGCTCGTGCTGGCCAGTGTATAGTACACACAGCCGCATACACCAGGCCTGACTTGGGCTCTCTTCTCATCTTCCAGGTCCTCTCTCAGCCTCTGTGCCTTCTGCCGTGGCCTTGGTGGCATCCTTCCCCTGCGGTCAGCCCAGGGCTTGCCCCGCCCATGCAGTCCCCGGCTCCCACCGCTGAGGGCCTCAGTGGCCCCCTCTTTGCAGCCTACTCTCTCCCCACCTTCAAGTTCCAGCCTCGACGAGAGAGTGTGGACTGGAGGCGCATCAGCGCCCTGGATGTGGACCGCGTGGCATGGGAGCTGGATGTGGCCACCCTGCAGGAGAACATTGTCGGTGTCACCTTCTGCAATTTGGACCGGGAAGTGTGCGGCCGCTGTGGGCAGCCGGTGGACCCGGCGCTGCTCAAGGTGCTGAGGCTGGCGCAGCTCAGCATTGAGTACCTGCTGCACTGCCAGGATTGCCTGACCACCAGCGTGGCCCAGCTAGAGGCCCGGCTGCAGGCCAGCCTGGGCCAGCAGGAGCGCGGCCGCCAGGAGCTGGGTCGCCAGGCCAACGAGCTCAAGGGCGTGCGGGAGGAGAGCCGCCGGCGGCGCAAGATGATCAACACCCTGCAGCAGCTGCTCCTGCAGACAGGTGCCCACAGCTACCACACGGTGAGCCGTTTCTGCGGGGCGGGGATGCTGCAAGGGCTGTGCGCCCAGCCTCCGCCACCTGCGCGGCACCACCACTCGGCCACAGGGATTGGGAGCAGATTTTGGATATGCCACCCCCACCTTAGAGCCCGAGGGTGTTTCACGGGGTCTACAGCTGTGGGGTGGGTGATTGCAGATGTGTGGCAGGTGTGTGTATGAGCGAAGAATGTGGATGTGTTTATGGAGAGGGTGCATATCTCAGTGTGTTCATGTGTGAACATATGCAGGGGGTGTGTGAGTTTATGAATGGTGTGTAAATGTGTCTAAGATGTATATGTGATTGCTTGGAGGGTACATCTGTGAATGGTTTGTGCCTGTATGTGTGTAGTGTATGTGGCGTGTTACATATGATTGCATGTGAAATGTGCATGTAAAGTTTATTTATGGTGTGTGTGAATGAATGAAAAGTTTGTATGTGGGTAAGGGTGTATGTATTCCTGGAGGGCATGTGTATGCATAAAGGCTTCATGTGTGACGTGTAAAGTTGTGTGAGTGTGTGTGTGGAATCAGAATGGGGCCAGGGACTGGTAGAGCCAGGCCTGTTTTGCAGAAGTGACTCCGTTATTCAACCAAGTGACCAAGTGGCATTTGAGCATCTTTCCATGGAAAGTGTAGTTTGGGGACAGTTGCCATTTAATAAATTGTAACCTGGCCAAGCTCTCTGCCAGGCTCTGAGGATGAAGGCACAAGTCGTGTTGTGTCATGAAATTTGTAGTTTGGGGGTGGGTGGGACCGAAGGAACCATTAGGATATGATGTTAATGCATTGAATGTCAATCAATATAATTAATATAATTTTTTTGTCTTTTTTGCCTTTTCTAGGGCTGTACCTGTAGCATATGGAGGTTCCCAGGCTAGGGGTCTAATCGGAGCTGTAGCCGCCGGCCTACACCACAGCCACAGCAACATGGGATCCGAGCCGTGTCTGCGACCTACACCACAGCTCACGGCAATGCCGGATCCTTAACCCACTGAGCAAGGCCAGGGATCAAACCCGCAACCTTATGGTTCCTAGTCAGATTCGTTAACCACTGAGCCATGTCGGGAACTCCCAATATAATATTAATTATGATAAAAGTGTCAGAACCTTTTCAACAGTAAATGCCAACACAGCAATCTAACTTGGCTTAGGCCAGTAAGGAATATATTGGTTAATTTAACTGCAGATCCAGGTGGTGGGACTCGGGATAGCACCAGAATTTAGTTTCTTTCTCTGCAGCTCTTGACAATTCTTTGTCAGTGTGGATTCCTTTCTTAGACTCTGTCCATGTGGTAGCAGATTGGGCCACTGCAATGTCAGCATCTCACTTCCCCAGGTTCAAGGCTGGCATGGTAGAGGGCCTGCTTTGGTGCCTGGCTGTGAGTATGCTGCTCGGGGTGGGAATGGGAAAGTAGGGAAGGGTGGGGTGAGGGGAAGGGCTTATCATTTGGAATAAGATACCTTATAAAATATTCCCTGCCCCACTCAACTGATATTCCTTCAGAGATCTAGAAATTCAAATGTCACTTTAGAACTCTAGAGTGGGCAAAGTCCCTCAACCCAGGCTGTATCCATTTAGATTAGGTTTAGCTGTGAGTGACAGAAAACCTTAAATCACGATTGTTTGGAACAGAAGTTTATTTCTCTCTATTATGAATAAAGTCTAGAGGTAAACAATCTAAACCTAAATTGTGCGAGTTCCCGCTGTGGCCCAGTGGGTTAAGAACCTGACATAGTGTCTGTGAGGATGCGGGTTTGATCCCTGGCCTTGCTCAGTGGGTTAAGGATCTGGCATTGCTGTGACTTGTGGTGTAGGTCGCAGACGCAGTTTGGATCCTACGCTGCTGTGGCTGTAGACCAGCAGCTGTAGCTCCGATTCGAACCCTAGCCTGGGGACTTCCATATGCCGTACCTACAGCCCTAAAAAAATAAATAAATAAATAAACCTAAATTGTGGTATGTAATGCCACAGACCATCATGAGTCCAGTCCTGGATGTGTTTCTCGCTAGCCAGCCATGTCATGTGGCTTCTGCTTCCGGGCCCAGGATGGCTGCCTGAGTTCCATCTCTCGGGTCCACATTCTATTCGGCAGGAGGAGGGAGGATGAGGAATGTCATGCATCTTTCTTTAATGACACCTCCAAGAAGTGGTTGCCTACACTACTTCTGCTTACATGCCATTGGCTAGAATTTAGTCACATGGCCACACCTTGTGACTAAGTGTAAGGGACACTGGGACGTATAGTGTTTGTTCTCATTAGCCTCATGACCAGCTTGAAATCAAGGTTTTATTGCTAAGGTAAAAGGGAAAATGGGTATTAGGGAAACAAGTGGAAATTTCTGTAAAATAAAGACAGCAAATAATCTGCCGTCTTATTCCGATTGACTAGTAATGGCATCCTGCAAAGCTGTATTGGAAGAAGTTTTACAGTGAAAAGGTGATATGATATTGGCAGTGTCTGGAATGCTTGAGGAGAGTGAAGTGGAATTTCAGATGCTCTATTTACTCTCCTTTTCTCTGGTGGTTCTCAACTCTGGGTGGAACCTGGACAATGACGTGTTTTGAAAAAACATTATTGTGGGAAATTTCAAATGTATACAAGAGTAGAGAGAATAATGTAATGAACCTTCATCTGCACACTACCCAGCCCAGTAGTTGTCAACTCATGGTCAGTGTCGTTGCATTTGTTCCCCCACTCCTGGATTATTTTGAAGTGTACTAGTCATGTGATTTTATCTGCAGATATTTCACTCTGTATCTCTAAAAGTCAAGGACTCCCACTTTTAAACATAATCATGCACTGGAAAACCAACAAAAATTCCTTCGTGTCATTGTTCATAGCTCCCCGCGGCACTGGTAAGGTTTTAAAGCTCAGAAAAAAATATTTATTTGGAGGAGTGGTATAAAATACATATGTACACATATGTGTTTTGGGTTCGCCTCACTCTTGTACATAGTAAATCAAACTGAAGCAGCCCGGGGGTCCCACGGATGGGCGTTTTGATGGAGGGAGAACCCCGGGCTAACTCAGGTGGGCTAACCTTGCACTTCCCACCACTTCCCTCTGTTAGTGCCACCTGTGTGACAAGACGTTCGTGAATGCCACCTTTCTCCGGGGCCACGTGCAGCGCAGGCACGCAGGCGTGGAGGAACGCGGTAAGTCCAGGGGGCCCACCTGGGACTGTGGAGGGGCCTGGGCCGGGGTTCAGTGAGTGGGGGGCACACTCAACACCAAAGTTGCCCTCATAATCTCATCATCTGCTTGAGGATGGGGTGACCCCACCGTCCACCACGGGGGGATCCCACATGGGGCGGGAGGGTTTCTGACCACGTGTTTAGAGAGAAAGGGCTGGGAGTCAGACAGGTAGGTTGTCGTCTTAGCTTTGTCCCTTTCTACCATGTGACTGGTCAGTATTTCCCTCTGTGTCTCAGTGTCCTTCACTGTGAATGGGGTAGGCAGACCGTGTGACTTTGAAGGACCCTTACCTCCCACCCTTCTGTGAATCTGCTGTTTTCTGATGCTGACTATGAATAAGCTTGATTGGGGTTAATGGGCATTCAGACCAGCTCTATGGTTTTTTTTTATGTATGTGAGCTTATTATGACCTAATCACTGTAATTTTACCTTTTCGAATTCTAAAACGGGTAACAAGGCTGTGTTTTCTGCATTAAGAGGTTTGTATACTTGATATCTGTTTTCTTGAGGTCCAATAAGCACTAGCTGTTAAAACATAAAATACAGAATATTTTATAATATAATTATTAAAATAGTATGAAAATAATAATATGATAAAATGTAATATAGGTTAAATATAAAATTCCATTGAATAAAACTTTTTTCTTCTTAGTTTTCAAAGAACAGAGTTTTAAAACAGCAACATTCACCTAGTTACTGTACATTTGTTATATATTTGACTCGGTTCTGTGTTGGAGGCTGCTAAAGAAAAACAGATTTCATGCTTATTAAATATTTTTTCCTGATAAAGATTTATGTCTTTGAAAAGATATTTGTACACTCATGGTCATAGCAGCACTATTCACAGTAGCTAAGATGTAGAAGATATGTGTGTGCATATATATAAAGAAATATTCAACCTTAAAAAGAAAGGTAATTCTGTAGTATGATACAATAGGATGTTATGCTAAGTGAACTAAGCCAGTCACAAATGGACAAATATATTTATGATTTCACTGATATGAGGTACCTACAATAGTCAAATTCATAGAAACAGAAAGTTGAATTCATAGAAACAGAAAGTAGTCAAATTCATAGAAACAGAAAGGGCTAGAGGAAGGCAGAATGAGGAATTATTGTTTAGTGAGTACTGTTTTATAAGATGAAAAGCATACTGCAGATGGATGGTGGTGATAGTGGCACATTATGAATGTATTTAATACCACCAAACTATGCATTTAAAAATAGCTAAGATGGGAGTTCCCTTGTGGCTTAAAGAGTTAAAGGATCTGGCATTGTTACTGCTGTGGCTGTGGTTATTGTAGTGGCGCAGCTTGGTCCCTGAACCTGGAACTTCTGCATGCTGCTGGTGCGGCCAAAAAAAAAAAAATGACTAAGATGGTAAACTTCATGTTATGTGTATTTGACCACAATAAAAAAATTGGAAGAATAATATGCCTTTGATATAGAAAATTTAAATACAGAAGGGTAGAAAAGAAAAAATTAAAACCATAGACAATATCACCCACAGTTAATACGTTGGTGTAGTCTTGGTTATTATTTTCTGTATATGTATATAGTCAGAGGCTGCAGTTTTGATTACTGCTTATTTTTCATTAATATATCATCTGGAGTTCCCGTCATGGCTCAGTGGTTAACGAATCCGACTAAGAACAATGAGGTTGCGGGGTTTGATCCCTGGCCTCGCTCAGTGGGTTAAGGATCCGGTGTTGCCGTGAGCTGTGGTGTAGGTTGCAGACGTGGCTCGGATCCCGCGTTGCTGTGGCTGTGGCGAAGGCCGGCGGCTGTAGCTCCTGTTAGACCCCTAGCCTGGGAACCTCCATATGCCGCAGGTGCGGCCCTAGATAAGGCAAAAAGACAAAAAAAAGGAAAAAAAGAATATATCATCTTTTACAGTGTCATTAAATCATTCTGAAAATATGATTTTTAATGGCTGCATAGTATTTCATCATGTGGCAATCACAATTTATTTCACAATTGAATTATTTCATCATTTACGTAGGTTATTAAAAATTACCCTGTTGTAATAAATCACATGATGATAACATTTTTGTACGTAGATCTTTGTACATTTTCTTTATTATTTCCTTAATGTAAAATTCTGTAAGGAGAGGAAAAATATTTTTGTAAGGCATCTTTGGCTACATTGATGTTCATTAATTTACTGTCAGGCAGCTGGCTTCTCAGATACCCTAGCTCTCCCATTCCATACTCACCTCGTCTCTTAATTAGCCCAAATTAATTTCCACTACATCTAAAATTTGCTTGTTATTAAAAAGTCCCATCCGAGGAAAGTCATATATCTTTTCAGAGAAAAGCTTAAAGTTTTAATAACAGTACCATCTAATAATCCCTAAATGTACTTATAAAGTTTCAAATGTTCAAGTGTAATTGGTGCCTTTTTTCATTAACTCAATTAATTCTTAGTTTATCAGTATTGTATGTGGTTTAGTTAGAATATTCTCCTATAATTCAAGGTTTATTCATAATGCATGTTGCCTTTTTTTTGGTCTTTTTAGCCATATGGAGGTTCCCAGGCTAGGGGTCAAATCAGAGCTACAGCTGCCAGTCTACACCACAGCCATAGCAACGGGGGATCCAAGCAGTGTCTGTGACCAACACCACAGCTCACGGCAATGCTGGATCCTTAACCCACTGAGTGAAGCCAGGGATCGAACCTGTGTCCTCATGGAGGTTAGTCAGATTTGTTCCCACTGAGCCATAACGGGAACTCCTATGTTACCTTTTTACTTGAAATTTAAAACTACACATATAAGCTATACTTATATTGCTAGGAAAATGTGAACCTAAAACTACAATTATTTTCATTACTTTAATTCCCCTCTGATCACTGACAGGATATATAGATATGTTCTTTGTATTACTCATCAGTGTGTACATGCTATTTGGTTTCTGCTTCTGTTTCTCTATTAATTTTACATTCACATTTCCATGGGTCAGTACTGTCAAAATAGTTATTTTAACTTAATTCAGTTTAATTTTTGGCTGTGGCTGTGGCTGTGGCTGTGGCATGTGGAAGTTCTCAGGCCAGAAATTGAACTTGTGCCGCAGCAGTGATTGAGGCTGCTACAGTGGCAGTGCTGGATCCGTAACCTGCTACGCTGCAAGGGAATTCTAAAATATTTTTACTTTATTTTATTTTTATATTTTTTATGGCTGCACCTGTGGCACAGGGAAGTTCCTGGGCCAGGGACTGAATCTGAGATACACCTGTGACCTATGCTGCAGCTGTGGCAAAGCCAGACCCTTTTAACCCACTGCACAGGGCCGGGGATTGAACCTGCACCTGTGCAGTGACCCGAGCCACTTTAATCAGATTCTAAACCCACTGTGCCACAGCAGGAACTCCCAAAATGGTTATTTTAAATGCCAATTATAGTTCACATTGATGGAGCTGTCCTGTCAGGCACTTTGCGTTATCACATTTCAGCCTCACAATGACCCTCTGGCTTAGGTGCTATTATTATCTCCATTTTCCAGTTTGGAGAAACAGAGGGTCAGGGAGGTTTTGTCATTTACCCAGGGTCAGGGTACAATGTAAGTGGTCTCAGACTGAGGTGTGACTCTTCATACGCAAGGAAATATACACACCACCAACTTCGACTTATCCTGGTCACCAGCTCTTCTTGATGACCCCACAGGAAAGCAGAAGAGTCAGGAGCAGCCAGTGGAGGAGGTGTTAGAAGAGCTTCGGGCCAAGCTGAAGTGGACCCAAGGGGAGCTGGAAGCCCAGAAGGAGGCAGAGAGGCAGCGGCAGGTCCAGGTGGGTGTGGAGAGGAGCCGTTGGGGGGCCCGGTCATGAACTAGCCGGGAGATCCATGATGCACTCACATCACAGCCAAAATTCTGGCTGCTTCCCAGAGCCAGGGGTCAGAGCTAGGATGGCATCTTCCTGGATGTGCCAAATGGTTTTTAGGTAATCTGGAAAGGAAAACCTGGTTACTTGGCAAGACCTGTACAGTGAAAAGAGAGCCACAGTTTCCTGCATCAGCAATCTCTGAGGGCACCAGGACCTGAATTTTAACTTCTTATGATATATTGTTAGTTTTTTGAGGACAAAGACCGGAAAAGCTCCAGGAAGCTGCCCAGAGGAGGTACTCGGTAAACATTTGTAGAGTGAAAATACATTAACTTGCCTCATTCATTCTGTCTTTTATTCATTCATCACTCCTTTTTTCAACATGAATTTATTGAGCACCAGCTATGTCAGGCATCGTGAGGAATATAGAGAAAAAGATGTGATCCCCATTCTCCAGGGCCTTTCCAGTTCAGATAAGACTAATCCCACTCCCAGTCCAAACAGCAGGGGCTGTGGGAATGAATGGCTTTTGAGTCTCCATAGTGACTTGCATGGACAAGGGGCCCTACCAGTTTCTAACGATTCTCTTGTTCTTGCTTTTCTTTGTAGGAAGCAGAGCTCATGCGTCAGAGGGAAACGGAAGCTAGGAAAGAATTTGATGAATGGAAAGAAAAAGAGCGGGCCAAACTATATGGGGAAATAGACAAGCTCAAAAAATTATTTTGGGATGAATTTAAGAGCATTACCAACCATAACTCTACGCTAGAAGAGGTAACATACCTAAAAGACTTCTCAAAGTTCTTTGGCTGATAACTGGCTTACTTTTTCCCCCAAATCATTTCTTTGTTTGTACTGGTTCTATTTTATCTGCCACCGGGGGATAAAAACACTGTGAGCCCAGATACCAGAGGCCAGGGCCTAGGATTGAATCTGCTTCATCACATACTGGCTGTGTGATCTTAGGTGAATTACTTAACCTTTCTGTGCTTCAGTCTCTTTTCTGTAAGATAAGTTTCTGCAAGGGTTAAATTAGAGTGTAGACAGCACTTAACGTTATCTGGTATATAGTAAGAGCTCCCTAGATATTATCCTAGGACTTTCATCACTGGATAAGAAATGAGGCAAAATTTAAATGAATGCATTTTTCTTCTAACAAGTACTTGCTGTGTGCTGGCTAAAAGCCAGGCATTCTGTTGGGGTCCGTGGAGGTCACACATAACGGCTAACGTTTACTGCTATATTTATTCTTTTCTAGCCCCTGTGCAAAGCACTTTCTAAACATTAACTTTTAATGCTTATAACAACCAAACAGCTACGACATTCTCAAAGCAGGCGCATCATTAGTTTATTAATTTTTTTTAAGCTATTATCATTCCTCCTTTACAGGCAAAGACACTGAGGCCACATAGCTTGCCCAAAGTCACACAGCTATTAAGAGGTAGAGCTGGGATTTGAACCCAGCTCTTTATTTTTATTTTTACTTGTTTTGATTTTTTTTATTATAGTTGATTTACACTGTTCTGTCAATTTCTGCTCTGCAGCAAAGTGACCCAGCTATACATTTATATACATTCTTTTTTTTTCATGTTATCCTCCATCATGTTCCATCACAAGTGGTTAGATGTAGTTCCTTGTGCCATGCAGCAAGATCTTATTGCTCATCCACTCCAAATCCAATAGTTTGCATCTACTAACCCCAAACTCCCAGTACCTCCCAGTCCCTCCACCTCCCTCTTAGAAACCAAAAGTCTATTCTCCATGTCCCTGAGTTTGTTTCTTTTCTGTAGAGAGTGAACCCAGCTCTTTAAACTTCAAAGCCCTTGCTCTTTCTACTGGATATGTTGTCAAGTTTATTCAAGAAACCTTGTTAAAGTTATCCATGGGCTGTATCTTCCCATTTAAACCTGTATAACTAAAACTGTTATCAGGAAAAAGATTTGAGGAGAAATATTTTCAGGGTGTATTTAGCTCTCACTGGTCCTCCGACCATCAATGAAATCTTGTTATATAGTTTTTAACTAAATTGTCTAGCCTTGGTGGTCCATCGTCTCAATCAGAGATGGGAGGCCAAGGATGGAGGGTGGTGGGGTTGAAGTGAGAGCCGTGTGTGTGTGTGCGTGTGTGTGCGTGTGCGTGTGTCTATAGTGACCTGAGCCCTCCCATCCTAAATGTTGCCCAGGGCGGTCAGGAATGCTTTGTGGAAGGCAGGTTGCTCCTCCACCGTGTGGATATCATGCTCCTGACCCCCGGCTCCACACGCATCATCCCTGAGCTCATCTGAACCTCCCCTGACTCCCACACATCCCGACCTGGTGCTCACTGACTAGACATTCAATAACTACGTATTGAATTGAATTTGGAGTCGTGGTTCAGAGACCACGTCCTCAATAATCAAAAGTTTACTTTGGATTAGGAAATTTTGAGTTTGGGTAAATGAGGACGTAATCCTTACTACCATCCATGGTTGTCTTTTAGCTTGGGCCTCATTGTCCTAAACTGGAACATCCCGTTTTTTCTGTCCTTCCCCTATAGGATGACTTATGTTGTATTTTTGTATTTGTGTGTCTCCCCCTGCCTCCTCTCACCTGACACTTTATTATTTTCCTTTTTGGGGGGCTGTGCCCATGGCATGTGGAAGTTCCAGGGCCAGGGATCGAACCCTAACTACAGTAGTGACCCAAGCCAGATCCTTAACCCGCTGAGCCACCAAGGAACTCCATTATTATTTTTCTATTGAAGTGTAGAAACAAAACTGGATACAAAACTCTCAGTGTAGTTGGATAGTTATTTTGTTGACTTACTTTTTTTTTAAATTCTAGAGGGGAAAAACAGATTAAGATTCTATTTAGAGTAAGTGAGAAAACACTAAGTCCACTTTTGAAACCCAAGAAAAGACTCTCCGTGATGTTAGGAGGGCCAATGAAAGCTAAATACGTTTTGAAAATATTTCTCCTTAAAACTTTCTCCTTGCTATGGAAGTCTGAGAGCTTACTTTAGCTAAATCATCTGAAGAGAGCACTTTAGATTAGATGAGGGGTAAATCCAGCCATCAAAGGAGTGTCTAACTGAAGGGAAAAGACCATGAAGTTGGTAGGAACAAGAAAGCCAGCTCTCTGGTGTGTAATAAGCATGGTGTGAACATAGAAATTGACATATCAGAGACGTGCATATATGTGATAAAGCATTTTATTCTACAAAAATTTTCATGAGTTTAGAAGTGGTTAACATTTGGACCCAATATTGTTCTAGCAGTAATTGAGAAGAGTTAAAGATTAGCAAGAGTAATACGTTAATCTCAGAGATTTAACTTTTCCTGAAGCTTTAACAGGCTTATGAGTTTTATATAGTAATTGACATGGAGATATTTAGTCACTGCAGCAGTGATATGGTTAAAAATATAACCATAAGTCAGTGACAAGCCATCTTTTTGGTCCACTTTCTGGGCCTTTCCCTTCAGATCACACACTGTTAGGTCAGGAAGCATTAGGGACTAGTGACATGACTCCAAGCCGTGAAAAGCCAGACCTTCTTGGTGACAACCAGGCTTTCTTTTTGTGGGAGGAGGGTCAGGAGTCAGGGAATAGCCTGGAGTGCCTGAGACCCTCCTCAAATCTCTTAAGAGTCTGATTCTCTTCAGCTTATTCGAGACTGAGGTAGAAATGAAGCAGGTCAGGTGATCTCCGGGTTTTGAGGACAGCAGACCTGCGGTGCAACTGAAATGACACTCTTGAATTTTGTTCTTCCACGGGGACTTGCTTCTCCTGGGCAAGGGCTGAGCTCTCAGAACCCTCGTGAAGGGAAGTTTGGACTCGTGTGACTGTTTGCAGGTGTGCAGAATACCTAACGAGTTCAAGTTGGGCTGTGGTTGGGGTAAGGTGTGCCCCTCTGGCACTGCTCCAGGTATGAAAGACAACGTCATGATTAGATCTTTATCTGAATGAAGCGGTGCCCTGGACTTTTCAGAAGCTGCAGGTGATGCAGTCCCACAGTGTGATGAAGTCTGGCCTCGGGTCCCTGCAGGATGAGGAGCCCGAGGAGCAACCCGGGCAGGCTCAGGAGCTGCAGGCCTTCAAGGAGAAGATGGACATTCAGGTGAGCTGATGCCTGCCCTGTGGCTTTCTTCCCAGAGCCGGCCAAGAGCCGTGCTGTCTTTCAGCAGACCTTCTCATTTTGGCTCTATGATTTCCAGGAAGTTGAAAGACATCAAAGTTCTATATTTTCAGGCCTTCTGCCAATACATGAAAGTGTAGACTTGGGTCATTAGGGTGCTTAGGTGAGGCTGGTGACATACACGTGTGCAGCGTCAGATTTGCCTGGGATGTTTTTCAAAATGCATACGCTTGTGTATCTTATGGGACATCTTTGCTCTCATTTTGACTCCAACCCAGGTGAAAAAAGTTTTTATTTTATTATATTAAAATATTATTATTATTATTATTATTTTGTCTTTTGTCGTTTTAGGGCCGCACTCGTGGCATGTGGAGGGTCGAATTGGAGCTACAGCTGCTGGTCTACACCAAAGCCACAGCAATGTGGGACCCGAGCCATGTCTGCCACCGACACCACAGCTCACGGCAACTCCGGATCCTTAACGCACTGAGTGAGACCAGGGATCGAACCCACAACCTCATGGTTCCTAGTTGGATTTGTTTCCATGAGCCATGATGGAAACTCCTTAAAATATTATTATTATTATTATTATTTGCTTCTTATGACTGCACCTGCAGCATGTGAAAGTTCCCAGGCTTGGGGTGGAACCGGAGCTGCAGCTGCTGGCCTATACCACAGCCACAGTAATGCTGGATCCAAGCCACATCTATAGCCTACACTGCAGCTCGCAGTAACACTGGATCATTAAACCACCGAGTGAGGCCAGGGATGGGACACATCCTCATGGATCCTACCTAAGTTGGGTTCTTAACCCGCTGAGCAACAACGGGAACTCTTGAAACAGTTTTTAGGACGTGTGACAGTCTCCTGGCTTTGACAATATTTGGGATGGATCTGTTAGTATGATGGTAAATATTTAATAACCAGTTATAGTTGGGACTGTAAAAGCTTTGATTTGTAGCATTTGCCATTGTCCATGGTGTAAGTATTGCCAGAATGGCTGATTTTATGCTACCAGTGTGAGGTCCCTGGATGGAACTGGGAAGACGCATGTATAACCCACTGTCACTTCCTGGGAGGAGGTGGCCTGGCCTCCACTGGGTGAACCTTACATCAGTCCAGTTACATGTGGTCTGTATCTCAGATACACAGTGAGGAAGGGCAGTTGGCACAGTAATTAAATCATGTTGTGCTTCTGCTTCTGCTCTCCAGACAGTTAATGTTTAACAGTTAACAGGAAAGTGTTTCCACTGCTTGATGGTTCACAAATTTCACGTTAAAAAAAGCCACTGTCTTTCCGCAAACTCTGCTCACAAACTTTCCCTATTTTTCTGTTGATTTCCTTATCAATTTGTGAGTTTGTATAATGTATGGGAATTAACCCAACACTTTGTTGCTCTTGTTGTGACTCTAGTCCCCAGTTTTCAATTTGTCCTTCATCTTCATTAAGTTTTTTTTTTTTTTTGGCCACACTCACAACATGTGGAAGTTCCCAGGCTAGGTATCGAACCCATACCACGGTAGTGAATAGAGCCACAGCAGTGACAACAATGCTGGGTCCTTAACCACTAGGCCACCAGGGAACTCCTGTTTATCATTTTTTTTTTGTCTTTTTAGGGCCACACCCGCAGCATATGGAGCTTCCCAGGCTAGAGGTCCAATCTGGAGCTGTAGCCCTCGGTCTACATCACAGCCACAGCAACGCCAGATCCTTGACCCACTGAATGAGGCCAGGGATCGAACCCTCATTGAGTTGTATGAGTTCCTTATATTTTGGTTATTAGCTCCTTATCAGATACATAGTTTGCAAATATTTTCTCACATTCTGTAGTGTATTTTCATTTGTCTATAGTTTTCTTTGCTGTGCAGCAGCTTTAGCTTGATGTAGTCCCACTTGTTTATTGCTGCTTTTATTACCTGTGCTTTTGGTATCAAATCCAAAAAAAATCATTGATGAGACCAATGTCCCTGTTCTCTTTTAGGAATTTTAGGGTTTCTCTTCTTATATTTAAATCTTTAATCCATATGAGTTCAGTTTCATTCTTTTGCACGTGGATATCCATTTTCCCAACATCTTTTACTGAAGAGACTACTCTTTTCCTATTTTGTATTCTGGGTGCCCTTGTCAAAGATTTTTGACCATATATGTGTGGGTTTAATTTGGGGTTTCGTATTCTTTTCCATTGATCTATGTGTCTGATTTTATGCCAGTACTATACTGCTTTAAAATTAATATACTTTGTAATATAATTTGAAATTAGGATGTGATGCCTTCAGTTTTGTCTTCTTGCTCAAGATTGCTTTGGCTATTTGGGGTACTTGACAATTTCACATGAATTTTAGGATTGCTTTTTCTATTTCTATGAAAAATGACATTAAAATTTTGATAGTTCATTGAATCGAAAAATTGTTTTGGGTAATATGGATATTTTAACATTATTCTTCCAATCCATGAGTGTAGAATACTTTTCTATTTATTTATGTCTTCTACAATTTATTCATTGAACTTGTATAGTTTTCAGTGTACAGCTTTCACCTCCTTGGATAAATTTATTTCCTCAGTATTTAAATTTTTTTGGGCCATGATCATGGCATGTGGAAGTTCCAAGGCCAGGGACAGAACCCACGCCGAAGCTGCAGCCTGTGCCAGAGCTGTGGCAACATTGGATACTTAACCCAATGTGCCACAAGGGAATGTCCTAGTTATTTTCGATACTATTGTAAATGGTTTAGTTTTCTTAATTTCTTTTTTGGATAGTTTGTTGTTAGTGTAGAGAAATGCAATTGATTTTTGCATGCTGATTTTTTATCGTGCAACTTTCCTGAATTTGTTTATCCTTTCAGGTTTTGTTTGTTGAATAAGAATGATGAGAGTGAGCATTTTCTTAAAAATTTTTTTTTTGTTGTTGTTAAAGTATAGCTGATTTACAGTGTTCTGTCAGAGAGTGGGCATTTTTGTACTGTTCTTGATCCTGGAGGAAATGTGTTCAGCTTTTCACTGTTGAGTATGATGTTACCTCTGGGCTTGCCATACATGGCCTTTATTATGTTGAGGTATAGTCCTTCTATACTCACTTTGATGAGAGTTTTTAATCGTAAAAGAATGTTGAATTTTGTCAAATGCTTTTTTTCCCTCTTTTTAGTGCCACACCTGCAGCATGTGGAAGTTCCCAGGCTAGGGGTTGAATCGGAGCTGCAGCTGCAGGCTTGCAGCACAGCCACAGCAAAACCAGATCTGAGCTGCATCTGTGACCTATGCCTCAGCTTGCAGCAATGCCAGATCCTTAACCCACTGAGCCACAACAGGAATTCATGCCAAATGCTTTTTCTACATCTATTGAAAATGATCATATAATTTTATCCTGCAGTTTGTTAATTTAGTGTATCACATATATTGATTTGTGTACGTTGAACCATCCTTGCATCCTAAGGATGAATCCTACTTGATCATGTTGTTTGATCCTTTCAGTGTGCTGTTGGGTTGAGTTTGCTTGTATTTTCTTGAGTATTTTTGCATCTATGTTCACTAAGGATATTAGAGTATAATTTTTTTTTCTTGTAGTGTCCTTGTCTGGACTTTGACAAGAGTAATACTGGCCTCATAAAATGTGTTTGGAAGTGTTTCTTCCTATTCAATTTTTGGGAAGAATTTGAGAAGAGTTCTATGAAGATATAAATGTTTTCTAGGTTCTATAAAGATAAAGTGAGGTTGCTTATTTGAGACCTTTTTTTTTAATGTAAAAGTTTGTGATTATATACTTCCCCTTAGAACTGCTTTTGTTGCATTCCAGAAGTTTTGCTATGTTGTTTCCATTTTTGTTTGTCACAGCTATTTTTTGGTTTCTCTTTTGATTTCTTCTTTGTTTAGGAGTGTATTGTTTAATAACTGCACACTTGTGAATTGTCCTTTTTCTCTCCTGTTATTGATTTCTAGTTGCATAGCATTATGGTTGGAAAAGATTAACTTGATATGATTTCAAGCTTAAAATGGCAAGACTTGAGAGAGG
>PVHT021183691.1:5870720-5923898 GCA_004024745.2 Catagonus wagneri | reverse complement strand
TGGGAGGGAGTGGGGATAACTAGTGCTTTAATGATGGAATAGCAAGGAGCTCCAACTGTAATGCACGGGGAACTATATCTAATTACATGTGACAAATCCATATATGTACATGTAATCGGGTCACCACATGGTGCAGTTGGAAAATCTGACAGAAATCTGTAAACCAGCTATAATGCAAAAAAAAAAAAAAAAAAAAAATGGCAAGACTTCTTTTGGGTTAACACATGATTTATCTTGGAGAATGCTCCTTGGGCATTTGAGAATGTGTGCTCTGCTACTTGGATGGAATGTTCTGTGTATGACTGTTCCAGTTGGTCGATAGTGCTGTTCAGGTCCACTGTTTACTTATTGATTTCCTGTCTGAATGATATATCCATTGTTCAAAATGGGGTATTGAAATCCGCTACTATTATTTTATTGCTGTCTATTTCTCCCTTCCCTTCTGTTAATATTTGCTTTATGTATATGTTATATATTTAGGTGCTCCTATGTTGAGTGAATATATAGTAATCCCTCGGTATCCATGGGAGATTGGTTCCAGGATCTCTGTGATGCTCAAGTCCCTTATTATTTGCATATAGCCTATGTCAGATGCTCAAGTCCCTTATATTTTGTATACATCCTATGCACATCCTCCAGTACCCTCTATATTGTCTGTTGATACTTATAATACCTAACACAGTGTAAGTTCTATGTAAATAGTTGTAATACAATGTAAATGCTATATAAATAGTTGCCAGCATGAGGAAAATTCAAGTTGTGCTCTTTGGATAGTCTTTTTAGGGCTGCAGCCATGGCATATGGAGGTTCCCAGGTTAGGGGTCCGATCAGAGCTGTAGCTGCCAGCTGATACCACAGCCACAGCACCACGGGATCCTAGCCAAGTCTGTGATCTACACCACAGCCCATGGCAATGCCAGATCCTTAACCCACTGAACAAGGCCGGGGATCAAACCCACGTCCTCATGGATGCTAGTCGTGTTTGTTAACTGCTGAGTCACAATGGGAACTCTCCCCCCAAATATTTTCAGTCCATGATCAGTTGACTTCTTGGATGTGGAATGCATGGATATGGAAAGCTGACTGTATTTTTACAATTGTTATAGCCTCTTGAAAAATTGACCCTTTTATCTTTATATAGTGACCTTCTTTGTTTCTTGTAGCAGTTTCTGACTTAAAGTCTACTTTGTCTGATATAAGACAAAATAGACAGTTCTCTTTTGTTTACCATTTGCATGAAGTATCTTCTCTCATACCTTCAGTTTCAGCCTACATGTGCCCTTAAAGCTAACGAGTCTCTTGTAGGCAGCATATAGCTGGATCTTGTTTTAAAATCTATTCAGCCACTTTTCATCTTTTGGTTGGAGAATTTAATCCACATTTATTTATTTATTGCTTTTTAGGGCTGCACCCACAGCATATAGAGGTTCCCAGGCTAGGGGCTGAATCGGAGCTATAGCTGCCGGCCTATGCCACAGCCACAGCAACGCAGGAGCTGAGCTGCGTCTGTAACCTACACCACAGCTCACAGATTATTAACACACTGAATAAGGCTTTGATCGAACCTGCGTCCTTATGGAAGCTAGTCAGATTCGTTAACTGCCGAGCCACGATGGGAACTCCGATCCATTTAAATTTAAAATAATTACTGATATATAAGGACTAATTATTGTCATTTTGTTAATTGCTTTCAGACTGTTCCGTAGTTGCTTTGTCCCTTTTTCTTTCTCACTGTTTTCCTTTGTGAGCTGATGATTTTTTGGTCATGGTATACTTTGGTCCTTTTCTCTTTTGTATATCTGCTACAGGTTTTTTTTCTTTGTATTAGACTTACATAAAACATCTTATAATCACAGCACTCTATTTTAAGCCAAACACAACTTAACTTGGAGTTTATGCAAATAGTCTACACTCTTACTTTGTCTCCTCCGTGCCTCCTGGTGTCTACAAGTCAGACACCAGGGTCTACAGCTGATGTTAAGATTAACCCTGTGCCTCAGGCCATGCCGATTCCCTCAGTTCTGGGTGCACACTTGCTGACACTTTCCCTTGAAGAGACTGTGGGCTGAGAGGGTCTCTCTTGGCACTGAGCTGTGCTGCCTGGGGCCAGGGCTGATGCAGGTACAGTGAGACCATTCTTTTCTCCCTCTTCAGTGCGTCTATTCTTGGGTTTTTTGCTTCACGGAGGTGCTGGGATCTCTCAGCTGGATTCCTGGTCTCCCATAAAGATATTCTCATCTGTGGGTATTTTAAGAGCTGGAACCTCCCAGTCCACCACACTGCTGACATCACTGCTATTTTTCAGGTTGACATCTTTGACCACCTAGAATTGTTTTTGTTTAAAATATGAAATAAGGATCCAAGTTCATATTTTTTTTTCCAGGCATTTAGCTACTTCTTTGAATACTGTTTGTCAATAATCCGTCTTCCCCCAGACCAAGATTCCATCTTCCCCATTTTTATCTGAGCTTTCTGTTCTTTTCACCGCTCTGTTCAGTACTTTTTAGTTATTGTAGCTTTATACTATATTTTAATATCTAGAGAGATCCATATGATAAATGTTTAATCTCTTTCAGAAAACAGAATGGAGGAGGAAAATGAAGGCCCTGAAGGAAAAGTATACAGCTCAGTGGGAGGAGGTAGGTCTCCCTGGACAGTCTGGGGGAGCCTCATTTCTCGTGACCTCCTCTCATCCATCAGCTCTCCATCCTTTGCTCCTCCACCTTAAACTGGTTGGCAGATATTTTGTTGCTGATACTGTTCCTGGCCGCTGACCCCCATCAGTACATAGAGAGGTCAGCTGCCCTGACAGCAGGTTTCCTGGACAGAAGCAGGGGCCTCCAGGCCTTCTCTTCTGAACCCAACACATCCTTTCTCTGTGGTTTTTCTCTGCAGGGGCCCCTTCAGGCTCTCCAAGGAGGCCTGGGCTGTAAAACTCAGAGAATTGCCTGGACTTTTTGCATTGGGACCCTCCTTTGAAATGACACCCAGGAGAGTCCCAAGTGTCTGTGGACCTCAGTGATAATTTAGGGGGAGCCCAATTGGAAAGGCTCAGACCCTGAGACCTGTGGACAGAGGGCAGCAGGCCTCCGGGCAGAGAAAACAGCTTCTGTAAAAACGCCTCTGAGGAAGAGGCAGGTTGGGGAGGAAGCCGATTAACAAGAGCCCCAGATTCTACCTACAGAAACTCAGAAGGTGAAGGTGCTTAGATTAGAGTCAGGTGCGTGATGGACGACCCCCATTCCAGGAATTCTCATCCAGTGGGTTTATCTTATTTGAAAACATTTAAAAATGGGAAATGCATTCAAGTTTGTTCAAAAAGCAGAGGAAATATATTAAGGTACATGGAGTAAAGTCTCACTTCCGTCCTGTTTCCATCTGCCTGTCCCCGACACTCACTGCACAAGTGACCACTTTCTTGCTGTCTTGTATTCTTCTAGACTTTCTTTATACAAAAGTAGTCTCTTTCTCTCTGCTCTTACATCAGAGGTAGCGTATGACCACTTTTTCTTCACCCTTTGTTTTGACTTAGAAACATCCATTCAATGCTTTTTTTTTTTGCCTTTTTATCGTTTTAGGGCCGCACCCACGGCATGTGGAGGTTCCCAGGCTAGGGGTCTAATCGGAGCTGTTAGCCGTCGGCCTACACTGCAGCCACAGCTCCGCAGGATCTGAGCTGCATCTGCAACCTACACCACAGCTCATGGCAACACCGTCTTAACCCACTGAGCAAAGCCAAGGATCGAACCTGCAACCTCATGGTTCCTAGTCAGATTTGTTAACTGCTGCGCCACGACGGGAACTTCCATTTGATGACTTTTGAATGACCTCAGCTTACCTGATTGTCCTTCAGTGGGTGGCTCACCTGACAGAGAACCTTTTGCCCTGACCTTAAGGGCCTGCCTTCAGTTATCACTTTTCCTCAGGCACTACTTGAAAATGTGGGAGGGAAGTCAGACTTGTTAGAAAGCCACCTGCTCAGGTCTGGAAACCCTCTACCTGCTTCGAGTGAAACCCTGGCCAGCGTTTGCCTACACGTGCAGGCCCTCTAGGCACTGGACACCTAGAGGTCCCTGCACACATGTGACTGACCAACCCTTCTGTGCCACCAGCTGCAGGAGCAGAACAAGAAGCTCCAGGAGCAGAACCAGAGGCTCCAGGAGCAGAATCAGAAGCTCCAAGATCAGAGGAAAGCAGCTGCCCAGGCCCAGCGCCAGATCACTGCCCTCCGCACCCAGCTCCAGGAACAAGCCAGGCTCATCGCCTCCAACGAGGAGATGGTAAGTGTGCCCCTCCTCCCAACTGGGCCCTGGAGCCCTGGGCCTCCTCCTTGACAGGATCCCCTTAGATTCTTCTGGACTCATCTCGCCTCGTTAGTCAGGCTCTTTGAGGAGCGAGAAGAGTCATTTGACTTGGGGAGAAGAAGGATGCTGAAGAAGTGCCTGTTGTCCTCAGGGGCTATGTTGATGGATTCAAGGTGCCAGCAGAGACTGTGTGAGTGCCAGTGCCTGGTTGATGCTGTACTTATTCCTCCATAGAGGCCTCACTGCTGCCCCTCAAAGCAGATATTCCCTTCTCCCCCATCTTCATATGACAGATGATGAAACAGGCTGGAGAAGTTAAGCACCTCCCGTGAGTCCACACAGGACATGCTGTAGATGACAGGGGTGAGGGTCAGCCTTAGTCAGGCAGGTGGAAGGCAAGTGTGTGCTCCTTTCATTATGTTCTCAGACATCATTCCGTAACTAATCCCTTTGCTATTTGTGCCTTTCTGTTCTCCCAGCTAATACTTTACCCCGTCAACATATCTAACCTGCTCCCCTGCTGCTTTTCTTCTTACTGTCTTCCCTCTAATGCAACACACTTAGCTCTTCACAGTTGTGGCCACCTCAGGTCCAGCCTGGAGGCTGGACTCTTGTTTGCAGATGTTTCAGTTAGGAACCAACTGACTGAACATAACAGAATAGGTTAACAGGATTTTATTTTATTTTATTTATTTATTTATTTATTTATTTATTTATTTTTGCCTTTTTGTCATTTTAGGGTCACACCTGCGGCATGTGGAGGTTCCCAGGCTCGGGGTCTAATCGGAGCTGTAGCCGCCGGCCTACACCACAGCCACGGCAGCACGGGATCCGAGCCGCATCTGCAACCTGCACCACAGCTCACAGCAACACCAGATCTTAACCTACTGAGCGAGGCTAGGGATCGAACCCGCAACCTCATGGTTCCTAGTCGGATTCGTTTCCGCTGTGTCACAATGGGAACTCCCAAGATTTTATTTTTTATTGTAATACCAAAAGAAGTGACAGTTGATGGCCTTGGTTTAGCTGTGAAAGTATGTCATTAGAAATCCAGACTCTGTTTTTTAATTACCATCTTTAGCATGTTGGCTTTTGTTCTCATGCTTGACTCTCATAGTTGCAAGATGCCTGCCATAACCCCAACCATCACAACCATATTCAGTGGAATCAGTTGATGAAAAGGCTCTTTCCCAAGACTTACATTTTATTGGTCAAAGCTGTGTTACACAGGCAACTATAGTTGCAAGGAGGGTTAGAAAGGGAATAATTAGTTTTGGTTCCTAGAATAGAGGTAAGCAAAGGAAGGATAGTTAGAAATGGACATTGACAGTTCCCACTGTGGCTCGGCGGGTTACTAACTAGTATTCATGCGGTTGTGGGTTTGATCCCTGGCCCCGCTTGGTGGATCCAGTGTTGCTGTGACTGTGGTGTAGGCCGGCAGCTGCAGCTCTGATCTGACCCCTTCTGTATCCTGTAGGTGCTGCCTTAAAAAAGCAAAAAAAAAAAAAAAAAAAAAAAAAAAAAAAAAAAAGAAATGGACATTGGATGAGTCATTCAACAGCAGGTAATGAAAAACAACTCAAGCTTAAGTGTCACAGAGCTGAAGGTGGGGGAACAGTTAAGTCTAGGAATAAACTGGAACTGGAGACATGACTGTGTCAGGAGTTTCCTTCTGCTGTGTCTGTTCCTTTCTCTATATCCACGTCCATTTTTTTTTTGTTGTTTTGTTTTACTCTGAAGATTGGCTTCTACTCCATGTCTTCCCCGCAAAACAAACAAGCAAACAAACAAATCAAGAAAACCAAACCCCAAACCGATTGGCTGCCAAGAGCTCTCGAGGTCACGTGTTACCAGTCCAGAGTTCTCTGCCCAAACCTGGACAGTCAGCTATGGCTGTGGTGTGGGGTCACGTTGCCACAAGGGGCCCTCCTGTCTGCAACTATGTGGAAGGAGGAAGAGGCACTCCCTGGAAAAGAGGGTTGGGAATCGGTGACTGTCCACATCATGCCCCCTTCCTTCCAGGGGCCACTCAGTTCAGATGCCCACGTTGCTGGACGGGAGTCTTCCTTGCCCTGGCTTATTTCCACCAGCTGTACTGAGAGTACTGTGTGCCTGTCCCCCCTGTGCTTGCACGGGGCTCCTCCCCTCCACACCACAGTCCTTCACGGAAGAGGAGCATTCTTGCCTCCCCACCAGGGGAAAATGGAACATGCTGTCATCTTGGTTGCTGCTGGTCAACTGGTCAACTTGGGGCCACCCCCTCACATATGCATGGCGGGAAGTGTGATGCAGGGCTAGGGCAGAGTACCCCGAGCTCCCTCCCGTTCATAGTGAGTGGTGTGGAAAGACCCACTGTCCTAGCTGTGAGCTAGGGGGGCCCACCACTCACAGCAGACTTCCCCGCTGGCTGTAACCTGCTCTCTTCCTCATCTTTGCAGATCCGGACCATGTCTCTCAGGAAGGTGGAGGGTAAGTCTGTACGGCGTGGTCTGTTACATTCATGGCTGTCCTCTTGACCTTTCCTGTCTCTTGTCCCCCACCAATCAATTTGTAGGATGAGGGTGGTGGTGGCAGCCCGTGGGACTTGTCAGGCTCTCTGGCTGGGTGAGGGAGGGTGAGAAGATGTTTCTAGGACAGACCGTTCTCCAGCCCAGGTTTGTGCTGAAGGCGTTCTGTGAAGCCAGCAGGGTTTCTTGCCTAACCTATGGAATGAAAAGATTCCATGGGAGGGTGGAGACATGGGGTGGGTTGCGGGTAAGGATCTCGGCAGTGCTGGATGGAGCAGGCAGAGGTCACAAACAGGCTGTGATTCACCATGGCTGTGATTCAGTTCCATCCAACTGTATCTAGTTTCCAGAGTGTAGCAAGTTGACCCCAAATCTCTGAATCTATGTGAATTTGATCTGTTTGGAGAGTACACGCTCCTTGTCTTGGGTGCTCTGGCATGCTGGGGTGTGCGCGCTTATGAGTGAGTGACAGAGTGCAGGTGCTGGCCTTTAAAAGGTGACAGTATGTTACAGGGGACTGTGTCTGCTTGGGAACCCGGCCCTCGGACTCCATCCCGCCTCCTCTGTCCTATGCCTGTAGCTTCCCTTGTGCCTTTTCTTGCAAATCCGCACGTCTCTCTCCATCCCCTGCCTCAAGGCTAGACATTTATTCCCCAGTCTTGCAGCCAGTTCAGAAATGTGCTCTTCCTATGGCCTTGATTTCCTGAGCACTGGGGCTGGGGTGTGTGCCTTTCAGAAGAGCGTGTACCATGGACTTCAGACCCATGGCCTCAGTATGTTGTCCCTGAGATTTAGTGCGGGGCGGGTATTAATTGTCCTCATTTTCTAGCTGAGGAGCCTGAGGCTTAGAGAGGGTCAGGGACTTACCACGTGGTGTGCAGGCAGTGAGGGGGCGGAGCTGGAATGTAGACTCCGATCTTTCTGCCTCCAGGGTCCATGGCTGTGATCACTGCTCCATCCTGCCTCTCTCTGGAAGAGGACCATCTGAGAGGCTTGCTCTTTCTGGCTTGCATTCTGTCCTGCGCTCTTCCCTAAGTTGGGGTTCCAAAGCACTGGAGTCACTAACTGCTCCTCTCCTTAGAGATCCGCGAGGACCGGAAGGCTGTGGACACAGAAGAGGACTCTTCTGAGGAAGGTGGGGCTCCATTTTCTTCCCTGGGGGCTGCCCCCTTCATTATTTAGTTGGCTCTACTTAACTGGATCTGACTGGAACATGAATATTTCCTTGTGCATGCCAGGCACGTTACATGCAGGCACAAATGTGCAATCTGGTTCACTGATGGGGAAACCTGGGCTCAGAGATGGCCAGTGACTTGCCCAGAGTCAGAGAGCCAGCAGGTGGTGGAGTCAGGATTTAGCACATCTTTGGTGTGTGATGCAAAGCTTGTCCCTCGTGCCTGTCCCACTGCCTCTCCCCCAGTACTACCCGGAGCGGTGGATGTGGCCTCTCTACACTGGCTTAAAATAATCCTTGCCGTTTTATTCTGTGTGGCCAGCCTGCTGCAGACAGATCACCCACGGCCCATCTAATGTGCGGGAATCTGCTGCAGTGTCCTTTGCGGAGCCCTGGGTACCTGCTGTTTTTATTCATCATATTCAGTGACTGACTCAGATTTGCAGAGCTCTCAACCAGATGTTTCCAGGAGATGAAAAGGAGAACTGAAAAAAATAGGTGCTCCTGAGGAGTCAGGGAGGAGGAGCTCCCAGGAAAGGTCAGAGAGCTCACAGCCAGCTCAGCTGAGGTCAGAGAGCTCAGCCTGTACACCCAGCCAGGCTGTGATGTGACAGTTCCAGAGCTACTGACAGATGTACCCAGGAAAGTGTTTTATCTGTGTCACCAAAGACTTCATCATGAGGAGTTCCCTAATGGCCTAGTGGTTAAGGATCTGGCGTTGTCACTGCTGTGGCGAGGGTTTGATCCCTGGCCTGGAACTTCTGCATAGCTTGGCCAAAAAAAAGAAAAAGAAACCAGAATTTAGGAGTTACCGTTGTGGCTCTGCCGGTTACAAACCTGACTAGTATCCACAAGGATGTAGGTTTGAACCCTGGCCTCGCTCAGTGGGTTAAGGATCTGGCGTTGCCGTGAGCTGTGGTGTAGGTCACAGACATGGCTCGGATCCCCTGTTGCTGTGGCTGTGGTGTAGGCCTGCAGCTGCAACTCCAATTCGACCCCTGGCCTGAAAACTTCCATCTGCCGCAAATGCAGCTCTGAAAAGAAAAAAAAAAAGACTTCATCATGAGATATTTTATTTGGTTTTGTAATATAATATTTTTCTTTAACATTGAGATAGTAATCCATGCTTTGAGCAAAAAAGAAAGAAGGAAAGAAAGAATGCAAAAGGATTTACCTGAGAAGTGGGTATCCTTCTTGCTGGGCTGTCTACTTTCTGCTCAGATTCCTCTCCTAATGGTTTGTCACGTATCTTTCCAGAGATAACTTGGTGCAAACACACGCCATGCATGTGTGCATTCTTTTCCTTTTTCCCAAATGGGAGCACACTGTATGAATTGTTCTGTGGTTATTTATTTTCTTAACGACTTATTTGAGAAGTCATTTCCTAGCCCTTTATATAGAGCTGCTTCAGTATTTTTTCAGGGTTTTGTAAGTGTTCCATTGGATGGATGAACCAGAGTTTACCTAATAAGTCCTTTGCTATCTCCCTCTGCTTTTAACCTTGGGATCTAGAAGCAAAAATGAGAGTTACCGTTAACTTTCTGTAACTTTAGGGGGAGCTATCTGTTGAGTAATAAACACCAGGTTCACAGTGGGGATGAGCCAAATTGTCCAGCAGGGGCACAGAGTTTGAGAAAGAGGCTGAGACGTGTGAGTCAGGGAGACCCCCCTCCCCACCCCGGGGTGCCCCATCCTGTTGCAGGGAGGACCTACACACACCCATCAGACTGTGCTGTGCCTCTTCACAGGCTCACCTACCTCTTCCAGTCCCAAATCAGCAGGAGCAGCATCCATCCCTTTGGACTTGTTAGAAATGCAAATTTTCTTTTTCTTTTTCCTTTTCGGCCATCCCAGGCATATGGAGTTTCTGGGCCAGGGACCAGATACGAGCCACAGTTGCAACCTAAGCCACAGCTTTGGCAACACCAGATCCTTAACCCACTGTGCCAGGCTGGGGACTGAACCTGTGTCCCAGTGCTTCCAAGATGCCGCTGATCCATTTGTGACACAGAAGGAACTCCAAAAACGTAAATTTTCCAATTCTCTGCCCCATGGCACACAGACTGAACCAGAACTTCCCGGACAGGGCCCAGCCGTCTGTCTGCCACCCACCCTCTAGGGCTCGGGGATGCTTGCGCACATTGAAGAACCACTGCCGGTCCAGCGGCTCTCTCCAACTGGCTGCACACTGAGCATCTTCCAGGCTGCTTGTAACTCTCCAGAAGACCACGCTGGTGCTCCACTCTCTAAATTGCAGCATGCAGGGCGTGGGTTCCAGGCATCAGTGGTACTCAAAGCTCCACGGGTGGCTTCAATGCGCGGTCAAGTTGGAGCTCATGCCTGGTACAAACTTTATGGAGGAGAATCAATGCTGGGAAGTGTGAGTGAGGGGGGCTTGTTAAAGTACAGATTGCTGGGCTCCACCTCCAGAATTTTTGATTCAGTAGGGTTGGCATGGGGCCTGAGAATCTGCATTCCTAATAAGTCACAGGTGGTGGCAATGCTGTGATTCACACTTTGAGAACGGCTGCTCTAGAACAGTTGGTTCTCAGGCATGGCTGTTTGTTAGAAGGTTTGAGAGTTTTATAAATAGATGTTAAGGGCTGGGGCCCACCTTTGGAGATGCTGATGTAATCGGCTTGGGATGGGGCCCAAGTGATTCAAATATGCAGCCAGGGTTAAGGTGACTACTTGACTGTGAGCTCCTCGAGGGTTTTCTTTTGTGTCCTCACTGCTGGGCTGTTGACCTTCATATTACTTTTCAGTACATGTCCATTGAGTGAATCAAAAGGCTGGTCCCAGTGTTCCCATCGTGGCTCAGCAGTTAACAAACCTGACTAGCATCCATGAGGACGCGGGTTCGATCCCTGGCCTTGCTCACTGGGTTAAGGATCCAGTGTTGCTGTGAGCGGTGGTGTAGGTCTCAGATGCGGCTCGGATCCCGCGTTGCTGTGGCTGCGGTGTAGGCCGGCAGTTATAGCTCTGATTCAGCCCCTGGTCTGGGAACCTCCATGTGCCAGGGGTGTGGCCCTAAAAAGGAAAAAAAAAAAGGGCTGGTCCCAATCCCTAGCCTCATTCAGTGGGTTAAGGATCCGATGTTGTTGGGAGCTGTGGTGTGTGTCACACAGACACATGAGGCTTGGATCCCAAGTTGCCGTGGCTTGCAATGGCTCCAATTCGACTCCCAGACTGGGAATTTCTATATGCCGCTAGTGCAGCCCTAAAAAGACAATAAATAAATAAATAAATAAATAAATAAATAAATAAATAAAGACTCAAAAGGCTGGTCTGTCTGTAACCACTGTGGCCCCCAACACTGGACCTGAAGAGCACTTCCGGAAGGCCTTCCGTGACTCATCCGGGACAGCCCCTTTGTAGCAGTCATCACATTTTATTGTAACTGCTTATTGTGTTACCCTCTGGGTCAGTATTTCTTATGGTGTGGTCTTTGGCTCACCTCCATCAGAATCATCTGGGCAAATTAAAATGAAGATTTCAGGGCCCTTCCCCAGACCTATGGAATTGGACTCTCTGGAAGGTAGGGTCAGGGAATGTGCACTTTAAACTCAGGCAAGTCTGCTGTACTCAACTGGAGTGAGATCCCCTAATTTAGACAGTAAACTCGAAGAGAGGAGGAAGCTGTCTGTCTGCCGTGTGTATGTGTGTATGCATAGCATGTGTGTGAGCCAAATCACTAGTCTGTAAACCTTGAACTTCTACAGTATGTCAATTACATCTCAATGAAACTGGGAGGTGGCAGGCGGGGAGGGCGGTTTGGATAACAGAGCCCAGGGGACAAGCTGCTGTCAGGACTCAAGTTTGAGTCGAAAGCCGGAAAGCTCTGAGTTAACCTGGGGCAGGATTGACCTAGATCTTGGCGGTCCAGACCGGCAGGGGCCGAGGACCCTGAAGGTGAGTGGAGGGTCTGCCCCAGTGGTTCCTAAGAGGAGAGCGACCCAGGGGTGGACAGTCAGGTGCGGTCAGTGGCCCTGGGCACATAGGCCAGAGACCAGGATCCCTGGCCGAGTGAGGGCCAGACAGATGTGGTGGGGCTTTGGGAGTGGAAGTTTGGGGCACCCAGGCTGACCTTGGTGGTTGTCTTGTGCT
The DNA here is from genome assembly GCA_004024745.2 of Catagonus wagneri. Lineage (NCBI taxonomy): Eukaryota > Metazoa > Chordata > Mammalia > Artiodactyla > Tayassuidae > Catagonus > Catagonus wagneri. The sequence continues at coordinate 5,911,806 of PVHT021183691.1, read as the reverse complement.
GCAGAGCTGGAAGATGCCCTCAGTAGACAGCAGCAAGTGCTGGCAGCTCTGAGGCGAAACCCCGTCTTGCTGAAGCAGTTCAGGCCTGTCCTGGAGGAAACCCTGGAAGAGAAGCTGGAGAGCATGGGGATAAAGAGAGTGAGTTCCAGGGCCTCTGCAGCAGGGCTGTTTCCCACTGTTTAGACACAGGGCATTCTTAAACTGACCAAGGGCCGATTGTGCTTTACATTGTAAGCTTATTCATCTTATTTGTTCCAATGGAGCAAATAAACCCACACTGCTGGCAGTGTGGTCTCTTCTCTGTTTCCTCCAATGGCTTCCTGACGTGTCACCCTGTCCTGACAGCTCCATGCTCTCCGCTCATTGGCTACTTTCTTCTGTGTCTCCATTTCTGACAGAGGGAGTTTTATTGACTCAGTCTGGCCTTTGGAGAGATGCCGTGGGTGAAATGTATGTCATTGGTGGCACCCCTGGCCATGCCTCTTAGCAGGTGGCTGTGGGTGGAGTGGGCTCTGTAAGCTGTGGTACAAATTAGTATTTGAACACCATTATTCCCTCCTGCTCGTGTTCCACCAGAATATACATACTATCATTAAAAGCATCAATTGAATCTATTATTTAAAAATCACATCTGGTTATCAAAGTAGCCAAGCATCACATCATTAAGAATACTATGTGTATAGAATAAAATGAAAAAAAAAAAAAAAAACCAGACACCTGGGTTTAATTTCGCAAGGATGCTTACTAATCGTTGACTGTTTTCAACTACTGCTCAATCTGACTTTGGTCTTATGTTCAAACCTGACTGAAAAATTACTTGCTAGGAGTTCCCACTGTGGTGCATTGGGTTAAGGACTTGGCATTGCTGCAGTTGTGGTGTAGGTCGCAGATGTTGCTAGGAGTCTATCCCTGGCTTAGGAACTTCCATATAGCATGGGTGTGGCCAAATTTTCTTTCTTTCTTTCTTTTCTTTTCTTTTCTTTCTTTCTTTCTTTCTTTCTTTCTTTCTCTCTCTCTCTCTCTCTCTCTCTCTCTCTCTCCCTTTCTTTCTTTCTTTCCTTCCTTCCTTCCTTCTTTCTTTCTTTTTTCATTTTTTCTTTCTTTTTCTTTCCTTAAGGGACACACCCACAGCATATGGAGGTTCCCAGGCTAGGGATCTAATTGGAGCTACAGCTGCTCGCCTACACAACAGCCACAGCAATGCAGGATCCTTAACCCACCAAGCGAGGCCAGGGAACGAACCTGCATCGTGTGTCCTCAGGGATGCTAGTCAGATTCTTTAACTGCTGAGCCACGATGAGAACTCCAAAAATTGCTTTCTGATCTTAAATGATTCCTTATGGGCTCTGAGTGGATATCAGAAGTCCAGGCAACTTCCAATGGGTCATGGAAAGGTACCTGTCTTTGTTCTTTTTTGCCTTTAGTGTTTTCAAACATTGTTAGCCAGTGCCTGGGGTACAAAAAGGAGCAAGCCGTGGTCTCCCACCATAGGATTCAGTTGAGTGGTGGAAAGGCATGTCCTGTCTAAGCCTGTGCATGTGACAGTGATGCAATTGCAGGTTGCCCGTTTGCACCATCCTGCCGTGGGCGCTTTGCTGGGGCTCCCAAGCCCTAGCCCACTACACTTTCTGCAACCTGCTCTCCCTGCTCTGGTGCTCAGCTCATCCTGTGTCACAGGAGCACCGGTGCTGATCACAGTGACTCCGAGGCCAATAGCAGGTTTGCGAGGCTTAGGGCAGGAGAGAGGGAGCCTGTCTCCAGAGGGAACATCTGTGTCTTCCAGGATTCAAAAGGAATCCCTTCTCAGACCTTCAGACACCTGGAGTCTCTCCTGCGATCTGGGTGGGAGCAGAAGGTGAGGAAGTTTTCTGAACTTCGGAGTCTGAGGGAGAAGTTCAGCAAGGAAGTCACCAGCAAAGTGAAGGAGAGACAGAGGAGTGGGTCTGCAGCGTCCCTGCCAGATGGCAAGGCTCCAGGTGAGCTGGCGAGAGGGCTTACTCGGGGCTGTGACCCAGGTGGAACAGGCTTGTTTTCACACGAGGAGGGCATAATCCAGAGCTGTGCTCATCCCCAAACTGTCCCTGCTCAGATACACTGCCTCCCTCAGCAGCTTAGTTCTGCACTGCTTTTCTTGCTCAGACCACAACTTAAACTTTGCTCCAATAGAGAGCAGCCCATCCTGTTCCCGGCTCTATGACCCAGACATAGAGCTGTGCAGGGGCTGCAGGCTGAGGCAAGGATCAGTCAGATGAATATTTTGCTGGAGCAGTGGGAGGGCGAGAAGCTGGGCCAATTCTGCAAGTGAACAAATCCTCAGAGGTCAGACTCGTTCCCTGGGCCAGGTCCAGCAGTTGCTTTGTCCCTGGGGATTGTGACAAGGAAAGGCCCTGTAGGTTTTTTTTTTTTTTTTTGGTCCTTTTTTGGGGGCTGCAGCCGAGACATATGGAAATTCCCAGGTAAGGGGTCAAATTGGAGCTGTAGCCACCACAGCCACAGCTATGCCAGATCCGAGCTGAGCCGTATCTGCGACCTACACCACAGCTCATGGCAACGCTGGGTCCTTAACCCACTGAGCGAGGCCAGGGATCAAACCAGCATCCTCATGGATACTAGTTGGGTTCATTACCACTGAGCCACGATGGGAATCCCCCCCCCTTTTTTTTTTGGCTGCACCCTCAGCATGCAGAAGTTCCCGGGTCAGGGATCCGAGACCATGCCATATCAGACCTGAGCCTCTGCACTGACAACACTGGATCCTTAACCCATTGAGCCACCAGGAAGCTCTGCCCTGTGGTTCTTGTGGAGGATTAAAATATATATGGAGGACCCTCCAGACGCTGTCCTCTAGGAACTGAGAGAGCAAGGGAATTGTGTTCGGAGGCTCAGGAGTGTTTCCAGATCCTTGTGCGGGGTTATGCCCCAGCTCCTTTCTGTCATGGAAGTCACTTCTGTTATCTTGTCATGTCCAGGCAGACCCAACCTGAGCATTTTATACATAGGAAGTTTTCCGAGTGTGGTCTGCACTTCTCTGGGGGTATGAGGGATGATTTTTGTTGGTACACGAAACGTAATTTTAAGATTTAATCTTTTTTTTTCATTGCTTAATGATTTTTATTACAACTATAGGTGTATAAAAATCATCACAACTCAATTTGATAGCATTTCTGTCCCAAACCCTCAGTGCATTCTGCCACCCCCCAGACTGTCTTATTTGGAAACCATAGGTTTTCCAAAGATTTAATTTTTATTTTTCTTCCTGTACATTGGCAAAATATTACTAACACAGCAATCCTGAGATTTCATGGAAACTGTTACTTGGATAAGTCTAAAGTGGGTAAGGTATTTAAAAGTGATGTCATTTTATATACACACGTTAAATAGAGAGCAGGCCGGTTGGTATGAGAACATGGTAAAAATTATGTCAGTGATCTGGGTAACTGTTGCATTTGGCTTAAACTTCTGGCCTTAAAAATCTCTAAGGAATGGATAGTTTTTAGTCTTGCACAGAAATCTCAGACAGAAGGGTATTTGTCCTGGTTGTCACCCTGCCTGTCGCGCAGCCCTCTGCCTCTCATGCTCATTCATTTCTTATCCATCTAATTCAGTGCAGTGCTTACTGAGGCTGGTCCGTGTCAGGGTCTGCCCTCTCAGCCGGAAACCCGCCTGGACTAGGTGATGTGACGGGGACAAGCACAGGCTGGGGGAGCTCAGAGGAGAGGAGAGGGGACTCGCCCCCAGGGAATGTACATGGAAACCCCCTCTGAGTCCTGGTTTCCAAGAGATGACAACGGTTCCTTGCTCTGGCAGATGCCACCCTCACCTCTAGACCTTGCACCATCTGTCTCCCCTTCCCTGGCCTTGGGTTCTGCCTTCTCCAGGGCCTGTCACTGACCTGGGAGATGAGCCTTATTTTCTCAGCATTTGTCGGGTCTCTTTCCAGCTCTGCACCCACAACCTCTGTTTCTAGGCCCCATGAGCGCTATTGAATGCTCACCTGCCATCTCCGCTCAGGCCGTGCCTCTTTTGTTTGGGGGCAAAGCTGTGGGAAAGACAGTGGCAAGGGCCCTGGGTTTGGGCTCGTTGACCACCTGCGTTGCATCTTCCCGTGGAACTGTGGGTCTTGAGCCAGTGTCTGAATCTCCAGGAGCCTGTCTGGGGCTAAATGGATGTTGTATGTAAAGTGCTTAGCTAGGTCTGTGCACAGTAACTGCTCCTGTGGTGGTTGTGTTTCCTCAGCAAGTTCACCCCTCCCTTCAGTTTACTCTTTCCTAGAAGGCCCACTTGTGTGTAAAGGCAGTCTCTGAGAGCGGTGCATTTCAACGTTTTTGACTTTAAACTACAGTTAAGAGATGGATTTTGCACTGTAACTCAGTCCACGCGTGTAAGCGTTTCATGAAACAGTTCTTACTCCCTGTGATGCACTTTTTCTTCTCTTCTTCTTCCATAAAAAGACTGTCAATCCTTCATCACCCTCCTCCCCCTGTTGAGATTGGCAAGAGGGAGGGGCTGTGTCTAATTGCCTGCCTTAAGTGCTCCAGCCTTGGCGGAGATCCTGGAGGAGGGGCTGCGGAACTTGATGGCCTAGGTGGCCCTGCAGCGACCTCTGGTGGCAGCAGGGCCTTCCTGCAAGGCTGCCTGCGCTCCCGCTGCAGCAGCGTGGGCTGGATGGAGAGGGTAGGTGGCCTTAGCCAGGTCAGCTTCTAGGACTGGGTCGGAGGTGAGCTGCAGACAGGCTGTGCCCCTGTTCAGCCCAGCTGCTTCCTGCAGGTCTCCTGGAATGATGGCATGATCCGGGAACACTAGCCGCTCTCCTGGTCTCTGATGAAACCATGGGTCCCAGCCCCAGGTCTGACCGGCAGCAGGACACCTGGGGTGAGGGACGTTATTAAACCTGATGTGGTTATTATGGTCCACTGCACAGAATGATGCGTCCATTTCCAGCGTGTTGGAGCCTCTTTCTGAGCTCGAGGGCCCAGATGGCGGTGCTCTGCAACTCGTTCTTATCTGTGTTTCTAGTCAAAAATCCACAGAGCCCTCTGGTCATCAAAGAGGCCCAGCCAAAGGCCAGGACCCAGCATGTGGCTTTGCCATCCAAGCCGGCAGAAACCCCCATGACAACTCTTCAGAGCCATGGTAACCCAGGGCCCACTCCTGCTCCACGCTCCAGAGCCCCCGGACCCTCGGGCACCCCTGCTTCCCCGGGGCCTGGACTGAGGTGAGCCCCGGGCTTTGCACTCTCACGGGGTCTGTGGTGTGAGCCCCACCTCAGACAACCCTGTCCCGCCCCCCACCCCCAACAGGCTTCGTCAGGCAGATAAGGGACAGAGACAGACGTGAACAGAAGGGGCCTCAAGTGGGGTCCAGCCCAGACTCCCCAAAATAGACTGAAGTCCTTTGCTCCCAGTCAGGGCAAACCCGCCCTCTCCTTTCTCACTCGTCCCCAAGCCCCCGTCGCCAGGCTGGAGGAACTGGGTCTGCATCTTCCAGCGGACGGGCTGGTGTGACTGCTGCTCTGCAGATAACTCCTGACTGGCATTTGTCTGGGGCCCTGGCTGATGACTTGTGGCTGAGAGCGGGGCTGGCTCTGGGCAAAGCAAACAAGTTTGCCAGTGGTGAAGTGCGTGGCTTTTACCGTTCACTGGCCCGCGTGCCCCTCATTTCTTCTGCTCCTCAGCAGCACGCCCCCATTCAGTTCCGAAGAGGACTTGGAGACAGATGCCGTTGTGCCTCATGCGCCTCTCCAGCCCATGCGAGCTCCTTCGAGGACGGGGCCCTGGCTGGAGGATGACTGGGACTGGTCTGACACTGAGACCTCCAAGGGGAGTGCCCGGCCCTCTGGCAAGGGCTCAGGCGGGCTGGCTTCCGAATCAGGTGAGGAAGGTTTTCTTTCTTTCTCTCTCTCTCTCTCTTTCTCTCTCTCTCTCTTTCCTTCCTTCCTTCCTTCCTTCCTTCCTTCCTTCCTCATTCCTGCTTGCTTGCTTTTTTATGCCTGCACCCGTGGCATATGGAAGTTCCTGGGCCAGGGCTTGACTCTGAGCCACAGCTGCAACCTACACCACAGTTGCAGCAGTGCTGGATCCTTTAACCAACTGCACCTGCCCGGGTATTGAACCCGTGCACTCTGTAGTGACCTGAGCTGTTGCAGTTGGTTCCTTAACCCAGTGAGCCGCAGTGGGACTTCCAGGAAGGTTTCCTTATACAACTCTTAAGGAGAGTCTTCTCTGGCTAGAAATGCAACTCACAGCTTCTGGCTTCAGTTGCGTTTCTAGGCAGAGGTTGAGGAATGTGGGACTTTGTCTTTCCAAAACCAGCAAGTAGAAGCTCTGGGCCGCGAGCTTGGGTCTGTGCCACTTGCCAAGCCCGGGGCGTCCGTGGACACTGCAATACTTTGTCTTGTTCTGAGCCTGCTGGTTCGTCCAATCCACCAGAACCAGATCTCTGGAGATGTACTGACGACCTGCCAGGTGGGATGACAGGGCGCATCTAGGGGCCGGATCAGGAGTCCGCAGACACCCTTCGGGCTCTGTCACTTGCTCTCGGCGTGTGTTTGTGTGAGGGGTTTCGGTTCCTTTGTTGTAAAATGAGGTACCTGGACAAGAGGAGTAATGAGGGGGGAGAAACTTAGTGCCTTAACACAGCAGGCCCTTAGCAAATGTGAATTCAGGAGCCAAGGGCTGTTGTGGCTCTGGCCCTCTGCTCAGACCCTCAGACCTTTGGATTCTGGAAGATCGTGGCTAGCTCCCTGCCTCTCCCTGGCCAGTCCTTGAGGCCTGGACATGCACCTTGGATTACCAGGTCTCTGTAGTCCACGGATACTGTGGTCACCTTTCAGCCCCCTTCCAGCACAGAGTTCACAGAAAGTGTGTCTGGCCCGCAGCCCTCCTGTGCTTATTTATTTATTTATTTATTTCATTTTCTTTTCAGGGCTGCCTCCTAGGCTAGGGGTTGAATCAGAGCTGCAGCTGCCGGCCTACGCCACAGCCACGACAATACCAGATCTGAGCTGCATCTGCAGCCCTCGCTGCAGCTTGTGACAATGCCGGATCCTTAACCCACTGAGCCAGGTCAGGGACTGAACCCATATCCTCATGGACACTGTGTTGGGTTCTTCACCTGCTGAGCCACACATCAATCTTGCAGTTCAAGTACCAAATAAGCAGAGGTTTCTCCCCAGCCTTGCGCTGAGAGGGCAGGGCAGCTTCCTAAGCCTCTGTATGCAGCCCTGTCCTCAGGGGCCCGGCACACTTCCAGGATGTTCAAAGCCTCTTGTCCTGGCACACGGTGGCCTGGGCCCTCTCTCTCCTTGCCCCTCTTTTTCGTGGTTGCCCTTCCTTCTTCCTCCTGATGCTTCTCCACACTCCCTTTTTCCACCCTGGAGCTTGGATGTGACCCATGAGGATGATGCATTTATATCCTGGGCTTTTCCCTCTGATTGCCTTCCAGGAACACTGGTGCAGTCGATAGTCAAAAACCTTGAGAAGCAACTGGAGGCTTCTGCTACGAAGCCTGCTGGAGGGGTCAGCCTGTTATTAAGGCCCAAGGCCGAGCCACAGAAGGCTGCCACTTCGGAAAGAAAGCCTCAGGTAGGGGGGAGGACCTTGGAGCCCACCCTGCAATTCCCTGGAGAGCCAGCTTGGGTTGGGGGCAGGGTGCAGGGGTGTGGGCTGAGAGAGGGTCTAGCCAGTGTCAGCCTGGGGCCTGTGGTGACATTGCAGGTGACCTCCCTGTTTCTCCTCTACCTCTGCACAGGTAGAGGGATGGCCACTTTTCAATGCTTGTGTTTTGTGTCCTTGTTAACATTCAAAAGCCTGGTGCTTCATTAGAGGAACAACTGCTCAGTGCAGTGTTTTTCCTGGCCACGCATGCTCCCACTTCCTGCCTCTGATGGAACCGACCGGGTCTGGCTGGCTTCCTGCAGTAGCTACTCTCTTCCGGTTCCAGCTCATCCCAGAGTGGACCGCTCCCCCTTCCTTCACCCCTGAGAAGCCCAGCACTAGGAAGTGTGCAGAGCAGACTGCTCCAAGGGTGGGGTGTTGGGGAGTTCCCGTTGTGGCTCAGTGGAAACGAATCTGACTAGGAACCATGAGGTTGCGGGTTCGATCCCTGGCCTCGTTCAATAGGTTAAGGATCCGTGTTGCTGTGAGCTGTGGTGTAGGTCGCAGACGCTTCTGGATCTGGCATTGCTGTGGTTGTGGTGTAGGCTAGCAGCTACAGCTCTGATTAGACTCCTAGCCTGGGAACCTCCATAAGCCGCAGGGTGCGGCCCTAAAAAGTCAAAGAAACAAAGGTGGGGTGTTGGAGTGGCGTCACACAGCACATAGAGTAGGCCACTACACACAATGCGGGGATTTAGACAAAATAGTCAAGGTCATTCTTCATCACTGAGAATGTCTTGGTGCCCCTGCCTATCTCAGGCTCCAGCTGCCATCAGATTTAGAGCTCAGCCTTGCAAACCATTAACCATTAGGTTGCCCTCCTCACCGCCAAGCCCCCTACTCTAAGTCAGGGAACAATATCCATATTACTGTTACTTCTCTTTTTCTTTTTCTTTTTGCTTTTCAGGGCTGCAACACTCAGCATGTAGAAGCTCCCAGGCTAGGGGTCAAACTGGAGCAATAGCTGCCGGCCTACACCACAGCCACTGCAATGCAGGATCTAAGCTGTGTCTGCGACCTACGCCACAGCTCGCAGCAATGCCAGATCCTTAACCCACTGAGCGAGGCCAGGCATCAAACCTGAGTCCTTGTGCATACTGGTCGGATTCTTTTCCCCTGAGCCACAACGGGAACTCCTTTCTGTTACTTTCTTAGGCAGAAGCATTTCAAGCTCTTGTTACTTTACACTCCTTTTTCGAACAAAAAGGTGCATCCCGGGATGACCTATGCTGTTGCCCTAAAATCCAGAAATAGTGGGCAGTCACTTTTTGATTCTCCCTACATGCTCCACCCCCACGCACCCCAAACTCACACTTTTTACTACATTCTGTGTTTGGCGTATTATGTCGTTCATGTGTGTTTGTAAGCAATGGGTCCAGATACTTTTTTTTAAAGAAGAATTCACCTCTTTTCCTGTATTGTGAAGTGCCAACAGCCCTAAGCAGGTTGAGGTCTTGCTTGTCACCCCGGGCCCTGGCAATTTCCGGTTGGTTGGCCTTACATTCCAGGAGGATGGCACGGGCGCTGAGAGCTCTGCAGGGGTGACCATGGTTGGGGGGCAGCCCAGGCTCTTGGCCCCATCCCAGACTCTTTCCAGGGTGAAGGATTCCTGGCACTTGGAGGTCCCCTCACTCTCCCAAGGTCAGAGTGCTTCCCAGGCCGTAGACGGGCAGTCCGTGGTAGGTGGGGTGGGCGCGTTAGCTCCTGGTGCGCTCAGCTCTGGGCTTCCAGATCCATCACTGAAGGAAGACAGAGTTTACGTTACAACAAGAGCAGCCCGATCTGTTCTAGACCTTTCCAGGGAACTTGCCTCGATCGGTGTGGCCAGTGGAATTTCAGGGGTGTTTGAAATTGCTCTGACCCCAAGTCTCTGAAGCAGATTTTCAAAAACAGAGAAACAAGAAGGCAGGAGGGTAATGTCCCCCGCCTGCCTTCTTCCCAGTCTGCATTTTGTCCCCACGTCCGTCCTGCGTGTCAATCCTCCCTTGTCAGATGCATTTGCTTCTCCTCTGTACCTCCCTGCAGCTTTCTGAAGATGAGAGTGACTTAGATATCTCGTCCTTGGAAGATCTCCCCCAGGACCTGAGCCAGAAAGAGAGACCCAAGCCCTCGTCCCGCTCGAAGCTCCCGGAGAAGTTTGGCGTCAGCTCTTGGACCCCCGGTCAACCCAGGGTGTCTGCCTGGTGACCACACCCCAGAGCCCGGCAGCCAGAGGACCAGCCTTGTTGCGCAGCCTGGTGGGAGAGCTTGGGCCCTACCCAGCAGATGGGGCTGCTGGGCTTCCTGTCTTCACAGGTGACCAAGAGTTCTTCTCCCCAGGAGAGAAGCAGAACAAAAAGACAGATATGACTTTTCCTGCCCCTCTGTGAGGCCCTGCCCGAGTGCCAGCGGTGCCTGGTGGTGCCCCCGGATCCAGGGCTGAGACGGGTTGTAACAGGACCTTGGAGCAGCATCCTTCCACCAACTCCAAGTTCACTCCAGACTGAAAGGAGACACGCCATCTCTACTCTGGAGCGTTTTGTAAATGCAGGAGCACCGTAGAGATGGGTCTTTTATGGGGTTCTTTTAGGGACATAGCCTGAGTCAGTGATTGATCCAAAGCCATTGGCTGAGGTCCTCCGGCCACTCACTGCTGAGCTGGGGTGCAGGGTGCAGGCAGTGGGGGGTGGTGCAGAAAGTAATCGTGGTACAGTGACAGAGATTAGGAAGTTATGGGGACACAGATGGAGCCTCCCAGGGCAGCCTGGGGTGACCCTGGAGGGCTTCCCAGAGCTGAGGTCCAGCAGAGCCTACTCCTGGGTGGGAGGGAAAGAGGGCCGCTTGGCTGGGGCCTCAAAGCCCCAAAGGACCACAAATTAATTTTTTGCTATCATTTCTCATATTGGGTTAGATATATAACGACTGTAATTTTTTTTAATGTGAAAAGTATTTATTTTATATATAAACCTGATGTTTATTGTTCTCTGGTAGTTCTTCCTTATTTTTGGAGCTTCGGCAGGGGCTGGGTGGGGTCAGAGCCACCTGCACCTCAAACGTGTCAGTTTGGGGCCTTTTGGGGTGCAGTTGCCAAGATGGAGTTAGGCGTGCAGGCGGTTTGCTCCGGAGTCACACCTGTGAAAGGTGTAGGCAGAGGAAGCCGGATAGGCAGGGCAAGCCGTCCTGTGAATGCAAGCCTGACCTCCGTGAAAGGAGAGTGTGGGAAGCAGGAAAGGCCTAGGGGAGCCCCAGATCCATCTGCCCTGCGGCAGGAGTGGCTAGGACCTCGTGTCCCCAGCCTGCATTGGCTGGGGTGGCCCAGGAGAGTGAGACCTGATTGAATAGCCACTTCCTCCCCTAAGGGAAACGCAGCCGTGCACCTCCGGGCCTCACCAGCAGACGGGAGAGCGTGATGAGTTCACGTCCCCACCACCCAGCTTCAGCCATTATCAACTCCACTCATGGCTCGTCTTGCTTCATCTATCTCTCCCCACGACCTCAGGTCTCTCCCCCGCCCCAGGCCTCCCTCCAGGCTTCTTTTGACTTTTGCGTGGTCCTGATACGTGGACTAAGCCCTGAAGTTCTCGCAGGAGGAATGAGGGGAAGAGACGAGGAAAGGCATTGCGGAGGGCGGAGGGGATCTGGGCCCGGAGGAAGCTTGGGGCTATCATGGTACCAGGCTGTTCAGCTTATGAAGGTCTTTATGTCAGTGGGGGGTGGGGGTGGGGAGCTCAGTTCCCTTTGTGGATCTCGTGCCGTGGAACAGCTGAGAATGTGTCCGCCGACGTGGTGGTGTGAGGCGGGGAAAGGGAGTGGTGGCGGGGGTTCATTTCCTCTCTCAGGATTCTGCCAACACGGTCATGCCGTCCTCCGCACAGGCTTGGGGCAAGGGAGGTGTAAAAAGATGCTCGTGGGGTTCCTTGTCGCACGCTCGTTCCTCCCCTCGCATCCTGGTCTCCCGCAGCTCAGAGCGCGCCACTGAGATCAGCCCCGACGACACGGCGAGCGCTGGGATCTCTGCCTTTTGGCCTCAGGGTTGTCTCTCACGTGGGAGGCTGCGCAGGCTACTTGCAGGTACGCCCTGGACATGTCGGAGCCTTTCCCAGGGCGGCCTGCACCCAGGGTGGAGTGGGAGTTGGTGAGTAATCGCTCCAGGCTTCTTCCCCCGCCCCGTGCTTTGGGGGGACCATTCAGAGGTTTATTCCTCAGATTCTCAAAATCTCCAGTGGGAGTGGATCCCAGTTGCCTTCGGCAGTTACGACTTGCTAATGCACCCTTTATTGGTCTTTCTCTCTCCAGTTTCACTTTTCTCACTCACTCACTTCTGCTTCCTGGGAGCATTTCTGAAATAAATAAACCCGTACCCAAGTCCTTGCCTCAGGCTCTACTTTCAGGGGGACTCCAGTGACATAGATGTGAGTCCTCATGTGTTTTGGCCGTGGTGCTGGTCACCTGTGAAGAATGACTCTCTTCCGGGTTGTTCCTTATGAAATTCTATGTTTTCAAATGAGTTTTTCTATCCACTCTGGAGAGTAACGTATTAGTTTTGGATTTCTATGCTGTTTACCCCTCCCCACTTTCAAATACACTAAATTTTGGGGTGGGAGGGGAATTTTATCAGAGCTTTGGAACACAGGTGGATTAGGGTTTTCCGGAGAAAACAGAAGCAATAGGTTATAGCTCTAGCTACAAACGTAGAAATAGATACATAGAAGAGGAAACTTATTATGGGGATTGGCTCGTGCAGTTAAGGAGGCCGAGAAGTCTCATGATTTGCTGTCCTCAGGCTGGAGCACCGGGAAAGCCACTGGTGTCAGCCTGGAGCGTGAAGGCTCAGAACCCGGGAGCTCCAGTGTCCAAGGACAGGCGAAGATGAACATCCCGGCTCAAGAAGAGAGTTAAATCATCCTTCCTCCTCCGTTTTTGTGATTCTTTTAAAAAAATAATTTAATGATTTTATTATATTTATAATTGTACAACCATCAACACAACCAAATTTTATTTTATTAATTTTTTTGGTCTTTCTATGGCCGTACCTGTGGCATATGGAAGTTCCCAGGCTAGGGGTTGATTCAGAGCTGCAGCTGCCTGCCTACACCACAGCCACAGCAACACCAGATCTTAGCCTGCATATGTGACCTATGCTGTAGCTCATGGCAGTGCTGGACCCTTAACCCAGCATTTACGACTTATTAACGTACCTTACTCCTAAGCTGAGCGAGGCCGGGGATTGAACCCATATCCTCATGGATACTAGTTGGGTTCTTAACCCGCTGAATCACAACAGGAACTCCACAACCAAATTTTAGAACATTTTTATCCCCCCACCCCACCCCACCCCACCACCAACTGTCCCCTTTGGTAACCATACAATTTTCAACATCTATGAGTCTGTTTCTGTTCTGCGAATAAGTCCATTTGTATCCTTTTTTAAGATTCCACATATAAGTGATAGTATATGATGTTTGTCTTTCACGGACTGACTAACTGTACCTGGATGATTTCTAGGCCATCTGCTTTGCTGTAAATGGCATTATTCTTTTTTATGGCTGAATATGCATATATTCCATTCTATATATGTCCCTCATCTTCTTTATCCATCCCTCTGTTGGACATTTAGGTTGCTACCATGTCTTGGCTATTGTGAATAGGGCTGCAATGAACATTGGGGTGCAGGTATCATTTTACGTCATGGTTTTCTCTGGATAGATGCCTAGGGGTGGGATTGCCGGATCATATGGTAGATTTATTTTTTTCTGTTCAGGCCTCCATGGATTGGATGATGTCCAGCCATGCTGGTGACAGTGGGTTTTCTCAACTCAGTCCACTGATTCAAATCCTAATCTCTTCCGGAAGCACCCGGAGAGACGTATCCAGACATAACGTTTTACCTGACGGGCAGCCCTTAGGCCAGTCAAGTTGGCACATAAAATTAACCATCACAATATGTAACATCTTAAATTATTTTAATTATCCAAACAGTAAGATTGATGTAGAAAAATTAGAGAACACAGAGAATAAAAAAGAAAAATAAGTTTGAATAACTCCCAAATCCAGGGTCAACTACTGGATACGCACACCCTGATTAAAAAAATACATATGTCTCCTTCCTGGAGTTCAACTATATTTATTCTTCTCTAACTTGATTTTCCTTCTGGAAAATAGATTATAAATTCCTTACATCAATGCATATGTATCAACATAATTATATTTAATGGCCACATAGTATCACAAGGCAGAGATTACAAAAATTTATTTAACCAGACATTTCCACTTTGGGACTTTGATAAATCATGGAATGAAAAACAAATGTGTATATACATCTTTGTGCACTTAATTAAGATTTCCTTAGGATGAGTACTTAGAAGTGAGGTTGCCAGACCAACATCATAATGAAAGCCAGCACTATATGCCAGGCACTGGTCCAAGCTTCTTAGGAATATTCACAATTGAACCTCACAGCAACTCTTTGAGGTGGTGCCACTGTTACAGTCATTTTAGGACTAGATGCCAAGATCCAAAGCAGTTAAGAGACTTGCTTTGAGCCCTGTGTTCAGTAAGTGGTATGACCAGATCTGACCTGGTGGGCTGGCCCCGGAGCCCTGGCTCCTCACCGTGTACTTCTGGGATTTTTAAGTAAATGCTGCCCAGAAAACAGGAGCCACTTGAGTCGAACGTTTGGGATGTTCATTTTGGCTTTCCCTTGCCACCAGAGGGTATCGTTTATCTTTAAATGTTTGGACAACATGATAGGTGAAAAATGAAACCTCACCTTTTAAAATATTTACATTTTAAAAATTTTCTCCTAAGGCAAACATTTTTTTTCATTTTCATATTGATTATTTTTATTTTCTTCTTTTACAGATTGCCTGATCATTTTTTTAGTCCTTTTTTTTGGGGGGGGGTTCAGGTCATGTAATTAACTTGTTCTTGTTGCTTTTTTCTTTATCTTTTTATTAGGGAAAATTTCCAGTATGTATAAAAATAGACTGTATAATGGCCTTGATGTCCTCATCTCTCGGCTTTAACAATCATCAACACGTGACAACTCTTATTTCCTGTGAAGCTCATGCCAATCTCATCCCGAATAATCAAACCATTATATATACAGATATTCCTGTATGTGTCTCTAAAATACACTTCCTTCTTAAAACAACCACACTGCCACCACCACACTAAAACAAAAATTAGTCATGTCTTCTAAACATCGTCCGATGTCTATTGTGTTCACATTTCCTCTCTTTTCCTATGCATGTTAAATCTCTTTTAATCCATGGATTGCTCTTCCACTTTCCCTTTCCTTCCTCCCTCCCTCCTGCCTTTTCTCCATCACAGTCTTTATTATTTTTTTGTTGCTAAAGAACTTTGGTTATTTGCCTTGGAGAACTCTCCCTGGTCTGGCTTTTGCCAGCTGCATTACCGTGATGGTGTTTAATGCATCCTTCTTTCCCCGAACTATCTGTAAATTTGTTTTTAGATCTAAATACTTGATCAGGTTCAACTTTTTTGATTTTTTGATCCCTCCCTTTTTTTTTTTGACGAGATACTTTATTTATTTATTTGTCTTTTTCAGGGCCACACTCGTGGCATATGGAAGTTCCCAGGCTAGGGGTCGAATCAGGGCTTCAGCTGCCGGCTTACACCACAGCCACAGCAATGTGGATTCCAAGCTGTGTCTGCAACCTACACCACAGCTCGCGGCAATGCCAGATCCCTGACTCACTGAGTGAGGCCAGGGATCAAATCTGCATCCTCATGGATAATAGTTGGATTCATTTCTGCTGAGTCACAACGGGAACTCCCCATGAGATATTTCTTAGGTGGCACTGTGCCCTCCCAGCAGGAGGCTCATAACACCTGGTTCCCTCTTTTTATGGTGTTGATAAGGGCATTGATGATATGTTGAGGATCATTACCTAAATCCATGCATCAATTAGGGATTTCCAAAATTGTGACATTCTATCATTCCTTTGCCATTTACTAGCTGCAAAACTTCTGGAAGGAGTAATTTCCCAAATAGAACTGTCTGGTTGCCTTAAGTTTCGGTTCATATTGGTGAGAAATCTAAGGGTTTGATTCTTTTCTCTTTCGAAATAATGGTTCTTTCCTCTATCCTCCATGGGTACCATATGAATTCATACATTTCAATATATTTGATCTGTTGAAGTTGATTGTAGTAGTTATCCTTACCAATGCTGAAACTGTCTTGGCTTTGGCCAAGAGGTGCCTCTTCAAGTTGGATCCTGGATCCTTTTGTAGTAGTCTGATAACTTCCTTTTTATCTGGTAGGAAAGATGATCCAGGCTCAGAGCATACATTTCCTGCCTCAGACCTGAAATTAGCAATTTCTCGGGGGGGGGGGGAATCCTGGTTTCTTTTAGAGGAAAATAATATTTATAGACACAATCTGGGTTCAAAGGGGTCCTTATTGCTGCAGGTGTTGTCCTTACTTCTGAGCCCTTTAAGTGGGGAGAGATGGGCAATACAAGTATAAAATGTAAGTTCTTACTGATATTTCCCATTCAAAATCAGGACTATAGGATTTTTACTTTACTTTATTGAACTAGCATTTTTAAAAAATTTTTTTTTTGGTCTTTTTGCCCTTATCTAGGGCCGCACCCACGGCATATGGAGGTTCCCAGGCTGGGAGTCTAACAGGAGCAGTAGCTGCTGGCCTTCGCCACAGCCACGGCAACACGGGATCCGAGCCGCGTCTGCAACCTACACCACAGCTCATGGCAATGCTGGGTCCTTAACCCACGGAGCAAGGCCAGGGATCGAACCTGCAACCTCGTCGTTCCTAGTCGGACTCATTAACCACTGAGCCATGAAGGGAACTCCTGAACTAACATTTATTTATTTATTTATTTATTTATTTATTTTTGTCTTTTTGCCTTTTTTATCTAGAGCCACACCAGCAGCATATGGAGGTTCCCAGGCTAGGGGTCTAACAGGAGCTGTAGCCGCAGCCACAGCAACGCGGGATCTGAGCCGCGTCTGCAAACTTCATCACAGCTCACGGCAACGCCGAATCCTTAACCCACTGAGCGAGGCCAGGGATCGAACCCGCAACCTCATGGTTCTCAGTCGGATTCGTTAACCACTGAGCCACGAAGGGAACTCCGTGAACTAACATCTATTTTTAATCTCTATTCTTTCACACCAAGAGTCATGGCTCTTAATGTCACAATCAGTCTTGGAATAGAAATGCTAACTTTATTGTTCACAATATGAATATGAAAAACAGTTTAAAATTTATCAGGTTTTTTTTAATTTTTTTTTTTACTCCTTAGGGAATAGCCTACTAGGGATGCCCAGTTAAATCACTATGTTTCAGGAGGCTGTGATGTAAGTCGCAGATGTGGCTTGGATCCCGTGTGACTGTTGCTGTGGCTGTGGCTGGCCTAGCCTGGGAACTTCCATATGCCCTGGGTGCAGCCCTAAAAAGACTAAAAAAAAAAAACCCACTGTATTTTAAAATCACTTCAAATAATTTCTTCTGTGGTTTTGCTCCTGAATGCATACACAATTAGGTTTGCTTCTTTGTTTTATTTTGATTTTTAGAGACTTTGATTTTACTATTTAATTTGCTTCATGTTGCTTTATATATTCATATTGCTTATATATAAATAGAAAATGTTGAAATACAATAAAATTGTATATATTATATGACATTTATATATTTAAAATATTAATTTATTGTCTATGTGCTACTCTGTCTCTAAAATTTTTTTAATTGAAATATAGTTGATTTACAATGTCGTGCTAGTTCCAAGTATATGACAAAATAATTCAGATATATATGTGTCATGTATATTTTTTCTTAGTTTTTTAAAAAGATTTTATTCTGTTTTAGATTCTTTCCATTATAGTTTAATACAAGATTTTGAGGATAATTCTCCTGCTATTCATTAGGTCTTTTTGTCTTTTAATTTTGTTTCTAGGTTCCTTCCTATAGAGAGATTCTAAGTTTTTATAATCTAACTGATGTTTTCCTTTCTAATTTCTGCCTTTAGAGTCAGACGTAGAAAGGCTTTCTTCATTCCAATATTCATACATGTTCATCTATGTTTTCATTCACTTTTGTTAAAAGATTTAAAATTTGGATGCTTAATATATCTGGACTTTTGGGGGGGAAGGTGTTAGCTGTGAGTTAGGGATGTTATTTATTTTTTCCCAAACAGCCAGTTGTCTCACTGCTATTATTTGACAATTTATCCTTTCTTCAAAATATCCTCTTTATCAAATGTAAATTATTATATGTGCTTGGGTCTGCTTCTGGACTTTTAATTTATTAATTCATTAATCTGATTGTCCTGGCACTAGTATTGCAGTATTCTTAATCATTAAAATTTATCTTCTTGCAGGAAACTAATACCCTAATTATTTTTATCTTTCAGAGTTTTAAACTGGCTATTTTTCAAAGTTGAAATGATATCACAATCTTATGATGGCATACAGATCCCCATCCATGAATGAACAAATAAGCATGGACGGCTCTGACATGTGGCTTCATGCATCCTAATTACAACTCTAATTTGAAGTTGGGTCTTGGCAAAGCTCTATCTTGGACCTTAATTGGGTGTCTTTCAAATAGTTCTAAAGAGAGTGTTCCGGAGTTTCTGTTGTGGTTCAGTGGAAACAAACCGGACTAGTATCTACGAGGAAGCAGTTTTGATCCCTGGCCTCGCTCAGTGGGTTGGGGATCTGGCGTTGCTGTGGCTGTGGTGTAGGCTGGCGGCTGCAGCTTTGATTTGACAACCCCTAGCCTGGGAACGTCCGTATGCCATGGGTGAAGCCCTAAAAAAGGTAATCAATCAATCAATCAATCAATCAAGTGTCCCATTTCTCACAATTCTTCCTGTTCAGGATTTCCATTGGGCTGGTTCTTCGTAGGGCGGAGGGCACCATCCCTGGCAGTTCCAAGTGGCAGTGCGCTTACGTAAGCTCAATTAATAAAAGGTTTTGCAAATGATTCAAGGATAACAACTTTTATTTTGCCAGTAAGAACATAGCAGAAAGAAAGTATGCAACAGTTAACACCTGCTAGCACTATATAAAAGACCTTTTAATACCAGAAGCATAAGATTGAGTTAATCTTAGAAGACAGAACTTCCCAAGAACAGGCCCCTCACAATGACACACACCCTTCATTTCTCTCATTTCCCTTTGAGATGAGGTGAACAAATGGAAACTTGTTTATGGATCGGCTCTGGTCCCCAGCCCGGCACTCGGGAGCCACCGCAGTGGTTTATATCAACGGATCATATAGTTCATGATTGCATAATTTAATATGAAAAAAAGAAAATGATGTTAGAGTCCTCTGATAACTCAGCAGGTTAAGGATCTGGCGGTCACTGCTGTGACTCTGATTACTGCTGTGGTGAGGGTACTTCTGCATGCTGCTGGCACGGCTGAGAAAGGAAAGAAAAAAGAAAATGATGTGAGTTGCATCTTCTGAGGTAACTTCAATAATGAGCTCAACTTATGGGATGACAAGGATTGGAAGTTTGCACAGGTTTATGGCTACAACCTGAAACTTTTTTCTTTTTAACTCCTTAAAAATCTGAACCCATACTTTGGAAGTAGAAGATGCTTTGATCTCATGTCTGGAATCTGATAGTGAAGTGTAATTGAGATACACATTAAGACCCTGTTCAGTTTAGGAAAAATCTAAAGTTGATTTACACACTGTAATCAAGTCTAAGTTTACAGGGAATGGAAGTAAAGCAAACTCTAAAGTCAACAGAACCTTGCAGTTCCCTTTGTGATTAGTGACTCTGACTAAGAACCATGAGGTTGCGGGTTTGATCCCTGGCCTTGCCCAGTGGGTTAAGGATCCGGCGTTGCCCTGAGCTGTGGTGTAGGTTGCAGATGCAGCTTGGATCCCACATTCCTGTGACTGTGGCGAAGGCCGGCGGCTACAGCTCCTGTTAGACCCCTAGCCTGGGAACCTCCATATGCCATGGGTGCGGCTCTAGATAAAAAGGCAAAAAGAAAAAGTCAACAGAACCTCAAGTGCGATTCTGCACTTTTGTGTCTTCCTTGTTTGTGTGTCCCCCACCGGTTTCTGTGGGAGCTACTGAGATCCACCAAGTCCTCTCTGGACATAAGAGGAAAGGATGTGGAAGGAATCTTTGTGCCTGCACGGCCTGCTCCATGTCTGTTCTCATGCCTGTAGCTGTTACAACCATTTACATGCTTATCTCCCTGTTGGAGGTAACGGTGCAGGTCCAACATTAGAATAACAGACAGAAGATGGAGCTACCAGGCACTAACATTTGCTAAGTGTTTTAGGGAGGAGGACCTGTCATCGATCCTTGCGATCCCTGTTTCTGTAGAGAGCAGACACTCCCTCTCTGATAAGCCAAACAGGGCCATTTCCAAGTCAGTTACTGTGTCAGGAATCTCTTCATTCAGTACAAAGACATTCCTAATGACAAGAGAGAAGAACCAGACTTAGCAAGGAAAGAAAGATATTCCTAAGGGCTGGAAAGCACTCGGAAAAAAGGTCAGGTCGGGGGTGGGGGTGGTGGTGAATGTGAAGACCTGAACCAGGACAAAGTAACTAGCTGAATAGTTCTGTCGCTGCAGGAGCTGGGCACAGTGAAGCTCTTGGAGCAGTGGCGATGTGTTCCACATTCAGCAGAACCCATCAGCAGTATCGATCAAGTGGATGGCCTGAAGGACTAGAGAGCTGCCTTCTGGTCATTAATTCCATGATTCTGACCACAGTCAGAGACTTTATGGAGGAGACTGCTGAGAACTCAGGCCTAATAGCTGATCGCTGAGGGTCCACTGAGCTCCAAGATTCGAGAGCCTTTTCTTCACATCAGTTCAGCACAATAGTCACACAGAGAAAGTGCTTTGAGCTCCTGACCAGAAGAGGTATATTGACTTAAAAGTTGCTACTATTTGGAGTTCTTTTGTGGCTCAGCAGATTAAGGATCTGGCTTTGCCACTGCAGCGGCTTGGGTTTTTGCTGTGGCGAGGTTATGTTCTCTGGCTTGGAAACTTCCAGCCAAAAGAGAAAAAAAAAAGCTGCTACTATTTAGCTTATTTTGTGCAGGATCAGCCAACTGGCACCTGTGGTATAGTAGCACCGTGTGCCACATAGTAGATGGCTCATAAGGACTTTGCAGGGACATGTGGACCTCTTTGCAAGAGGCAACCACGGTTCTTGCAGCTGGCACCATCACTCCAGAACAGGTGGGCAGGACCTGGCAAATTGTCTTATTCAGACAGGCAACTCCCCTACTATTAAAAAAACAAAAATCAAGAGCCTTGGAAGATAGAGAGCAGGGACTCATCCTGCTTACCTTTGTGTTGCCAAGGCTTAGTGGAGAGCCTGGCACAGTAAAGGTAATCGACAAACCCCGATGGGTTTCCACAACTTCTGTTCTTAAGGAGACTCGCTGTCAGGAGGTTTCCTGGAAGTAGCCAACATGCAGGGTCATCCCACATGGAGAAGTCCTTATGACCTTGCTGCTTCCTCAGTTGCTATGCTCTCTCTCTCGTTTTGTTTATAGATACATCTAATTTGTGAGATCATTCCATCCATTTATTAGATATACCCAGTCGTATGGAATCTTAGCCTGGGCTGACATGCCTTCGAGTTGCCCTTGAACTGTTCCTTACTCTTCAGTTTTCCATCACATACGCAAACCACCGTCACCACCACCTCCTCCATCAGCAGCACCACCGCCAACATCACCATCAAGCCCATGCCCCGCACCTCCAGCACCTCCATCACCACCACCACCACCACCATCATCATCATCGCTGCCTCTACCATCACCATCATGTATTTATCCATGTAATTCTGAGGGTTGTCACCCACTTGTGAACACAACTTCTATTATAGACTGAGTGAGAAGAGCCTAGAAAAAAGTGAGCTGGGAGCACCGATTCAAATCCTAACAGCCACAGACCGATTTTGTGACCTTGGCAAAGTCAGGTAAGCTTTTGTTTTCTCACCTGTGAAGTCAGAAATTTGGCAGAGACGATCTCTTAGACTTGCATCCTACAATCCCATGAATGCCTTAGGCTTTGGAAATTCACGTTTACCTTTAAAACGGTTAGTCAATTTACTAATTATAACCTGAAAGTCCTTTTGATATTTAAAAAAATCCTCTTGCTTTCTCTTTGTTCTTTGAAAATTTAGAGCTGCCTCATTTCATAATGCCTAAAGCCTCTATTTATAATCAGCATCTATTTCATGGTTCTGAGACGTTTTTCACATAATTGTCTTTTTTTTCCGCTTTGGAATTAGTTCTTTTGTGGTTAATGTATAGCAGAAACAAAATGCTTTTGAAAAAGCCCTTTAGGAACTATGGGGTTCCCAGCTGTAACATGAGGGGCCCATACAGCACTCAGAGAGAACTAGGTCTCAGAAGAGAAGGCAACCCCATCCTGGGGAGAGAAAGAAAGGAGAGGCCAAGACCAGGGGCAGGTGGCATGCCTGAGGGCTGTAGTAGACCTTGGTTTGAGGGTGAGCTGGAATAAGCCAGGAAAGGTAATTGAACTCCGGAGGGGAAAGAATGAGTATGTCCAGTGAGACCAGCAGGGGGCGGCAGGTCACAGAGAGCAGGGAGGGCAGAGCTGTGGGTCTGCACTGGCTGTGTGTGTGTGTGTGTGCGCGCGCGCGCGCGCGTGTGTGCGCGGGCACAGCACTTGGAGAAGACATCCGAGGTACTTTTAGGTCTTAAGTACAATAGATTCGGGTACATTTGTGCTTTTCATCTAAATTCTAAGAGATTTGAAAAGTTTAGGAGGGTGTTGCTGCGAAAAACTGGACTTCCTATTAGTCAAGGATTTGGGGATTGGAGCACCAGTATTTAGAGTGCGGCTATACATAAATGATTACATAATTTTTACTCATCAGCTGTTGCATGCTAGATGGCAAATATACTTGGGTTTGGGTTTAATAACCCATGAACATGTGTATATTTCTCTCTCTCTCTCTCTTTTTTCTTTTTACAGCTGCACCTGTGGCATGTGAAAGTTCTCCGGGCCAGGGATGGAATCCAAGCTGCAGATGAATCCTACGCTATAGTAACACCGGATCCCAGTCACATCTGCGACCTATGCTGGAGCTTGTGGTAAAGCCAGATCCTTAACCCACTTAGTGAGGCCAGGGATCCCCAGGCATTCTCAAGACATTCTTTATTCACATAGGTGGCTGCTAGTTTTCCTGTGGAAGGGGTTTAAAGGTGATGATCTAATCAGGGCAGGGGGGAGCAAGGTATTAGAGTCAGTGAAAATAGTAGATTCCACTCTCATTCCGTTTTTTTTTTTTTTAGGCTGTGCCCATGGCACGTGCAATTTCTGGGGTCAGGCATTGAACCTGCACCACAGCGGGGACCTGAGCCACAGCAGTGACAATGCTGGATCCTTAACCTACTGAGCTGCCAGGAATCTCCTCCATTCTCATTGTTAAATGATAGAATATTTAGGCGCAGAATACTGGGATGATAACTATTTTCATCATTATATTAAAGATTTGACTTCACTGTGTTCGGAGTCTGTTCTCACTTCAAATGCTGTTGCATTATAGTCAGTCTGTCTTTTTTTCTTGATTTAAATTTAAGATGTTCTCCTTATTGCTGAAATTCTACAATTTCACCACAGTGTTTCTAAGTTGGGGTTCATTTGTTTTTGTCTATTAAATACAGTATGGTTTTAAATTGGAAGATTTCTATCTTTTTAAAAAACTTTTTAAAAATTGAAGTATTATAAATATAAATATAAATGGGATAATTAACTAGATTTTATAGAGGCTGATTTAGGATTTTTCTTTCTGAGTATAGTTGGCTAATTCCTTTCACAAACAAATAAAAGCAGCTGATACTGAAGGAGCACTTATCGTACAATAAGTACCTTGATGAGAGATACTGTTATTCCCCCAGTTACCAGAATGAAGTACTGAGGCTCGAGTACTTTAGGTTCAAGGTCACATGACTGTACATGGTAGGGGAATGGCTTGAAGGTGGGACAATTTGCTTTAGCAATTACTGGTCTTCACAACCTTGTTATACTTCCTCGTGATATTAAAGTGTTCACACCTTTAGTCTGCTCATTTTCCTTTTTTAAAATTTATTTTTTTATTATATTTGGGGAGGCTTATAGGGGACTAATAAAGATTACTTTGAAGGGCAGAAAAACCTCCACTTATAACGAGGCTCTCCTGTGTTTGGGTTTGAATGTCCTTTTCGAAGCATGTTTCCGCCCAGCTCTTCCCACAAACCCTCCTCCTCTCCTTTAGGTGTATAGGGTCCTGGGCAAATATTTTTCGTAAAGCTGCCTATATAAACTATTTGATTAAGTCAAAGAATTGCAACTAATTCAAAACCTGAAGTAATTAATTTTAAAGGATTTAAAATCCCTGGGTATGGGCTCGTGTGATATAGTGATTTATTGTTGGCAATATAGAAAAATGAGTAGAGAAGAGGTACTTATGGATTTGTTTACTGTTCCATTGGTGCTTGGGAAGACTCTAGCGTCTCGGCACCATCTCATCTGGGCTCAGGAACCATCTCTTCGTGTTATTTATTGTCAAATGCACCATTCTTAGCTAATTTCATATCCCTCTTTGTGAGGAAAATGTAGCGATGCTGTCATTGCTCCCAGTGCCCTGACTATTTGTATTGAAACAATATAGATTTCCTTGTCCCTTCGCTTCACTGACACCCTCTATTTAATGCTGGTGACATCACCGTTTATGCTGCTGCATCTGCATCAGGCCATCTGTGAATCTTGCTTTCCAGTGACTCTCTCAAATGTGGCATGCTGGAGTTCCCATTGTGGCTCAGCAGGTTAAGAACCCAACATAGTGTCCATGAAGAAGCAGATTCAATCCCTGGCCTCACTCAGTGGGTTAAGGATCTGGTGATGCTGCAAGCTGCAGCGTAGTTTGCAGATGCAGCTTGGATCCGTTGTTGCCCTGGCTGTGGCACAGGCCTGCAGCTGCAGCTCTGACTCAACCCCTAGCCCAGGAACTTCCGTATGCTGTGGGTGTGGCCATAAAAAATGTGGCACGCTTCATTTTTGATGAGCACAAAACCAAATCTTACCCAAAGTGTACAGGAAAATGAAAGTGGTAATTTTCTGGTCTCATTGTCTTTACCATTTGGAAGTTTATAACATTAAGGTAGAATACATCTTCTGACTATGTCTTCTCCTGCCACTTTTAGGCTTTAATCACTGCCTTCCTGGGAAGTGCTCTCTCTCAACGTTGACACATCCTTGCCTGAAGGGTGGATGGGAGAGGGGTCTCTGGGAGCGGGGGGAGTGAAAAGAGCAAGGCAGGCCCATCTCTTGTGGTGGTTGAAGGTGGAGCAGGATGAGAGGCAAGAGATGATGCCAATTAAAGCATCCCCTGGTGTTTCAGGGCAACAGTTTCAAGAGGTCTCAGGGGATGTAGGTGAGACCACCCTAGAGGGCAATTGGACACATGACATGTGGGCTAAATGCAGCAATCCAGTCTATATTGTGGATCTGAGGTGGCACTGAGAATGGGACATAAGAATGAGGGTTGAGGAGTTCCCGTCGTGGCGCAGAGGTTAACAATTCTGACTAGGAACCATGAGGTTGCGGGTTCGATCCCTGCCCTTGCTCAGTGGGTTAACGATCCGGCGTTGCCGTGAGCTGTGGTGTAGGTTGCAGACGCGGCTCGGATCCTGCGTTGCTGTGGCTGCGGCGCAGGCCAGTGGCTACAGCTCCAATTAGACCCCTAGCCTGGGAGCCTCCACATGCCGCTGGTGTGGCCATAAAATGACAAAAGGCAAAAAAAAAAAAAAAAAAGAATGAGGGTTGATGCCTGGGCTCTGAATTTATTCTGTGAAAAATGTGTCACCCCACATTGGCATGTTAGCATCATTTTAGGGATCCAATATTGCACAATTTCATGAATTGTGTACTAAGTAGGAATGGTGATCACCTGGCCTGGCTGCCATCCTGAAACTGGGAGCACACAGACACACATCCCAGAGTTCTCTTGGGCATTTGATCCACTCCACATCCAGGGGAGAGAGTCAGTCCTGAGAAGGGCAGGAACTCCTAGGCATGGAATTCTCTGTGCCCGGGCTTGATTTGGGCGTGTTTCATGGTACGTAGGTGCTGGATTCCCAGTTTAACAGAAGCGAAAATAGGTGTTCTGAGTAATCTGACCATACCAGGGTCCACAGCAAGAGTCTAAACCCTGGGATCCACACCCTGGAGTCATACATTGGGGCTGTCAACTGGAGAAAAACACAGGCCTGAAGGTTGTGCATTCTGTTTTATTCAGCGACCTTACTGAGGACTATAGCCAGGGAGACAACCTCTCAGAAAGCTCTGAGGAACTACTCCAAGGAGGTAAGGGAAGAGCCAGGATATATAGGAGGTTTTGCTGAAAAAACAAACAGAAAAACACACCCAAACCTATAGCTGAACATCAAAAGATTACTGCTAATCACAAAAGACAGACATCTCTAGTTAATGATTTTAGTGCTTTTCTATGTATGGAAAGATGCAAGAATCTGACTTATTGAAATTCTTCCTTAGATTTGCATCTCTACCATCTAAGGCCAATATCCTATCTTTCTCCATCCACAATTCCCCTCGTGGAGGGCTGTCAAGTGGCTGCAGTGTCTGATGGCTTGGTGGAGGGCAGCGTTTATTGCTTCCTGGAATGGCAGGCAACATTTTTTTTTGTTGTTGGCACTGGGATCCACACCTGGGGTTACACTCTGGTAAGCCTGGCTGTCTTCTCATGCTTCTCAAGCCCACAAGGAAATGGTGCTGCCACATGTTTATCCAAATCCCCAGGAAACCAAGGCACCTCTTCTTGGGGTATTAATTTGATTTAAATTATCTGAGGGGATAAAGGTTAAGAATTTTAACTGGTGCAGTTCCTGTTGTGGCGCAGCCAAAACGAATCTGACTAGTAACCATGAGGTTGTGGGTTGGATCCCTGACTTTGCTCAGTGGGCTAAGGATCCTGCATTGCTGTGGCTGTGGTGTAGGCCGACAGCTACAGCTCCCTTTTGACCCCTAGCCTGGGAAAATCCATATGCTGTGGGTATGCCCCTAAAAAAAGCAAAAAAAAAAAAGGTAAATAACATGAACCCTTAAATCATTGCGACAAATTCAGATACATTTTGGAGCAGAATGCAATATGTATAAAAATCCCTACCTAGAGCTAAAATTGAGTCTCCCAGCCTCCCAAGGACAAGTTTCCCAAGGATGAATTTCTCTTGTCTCTTTTTTTTAACATTTAAAACTATTTTGAGATATAATTCAGATAGCATAAAATTCACCACTCTAAAGTGTACGACTCAGCAGTTTTTAGTATATTCACAATGTGCTGCGACATCCCCAATGTCACCATCTTTTGGAGGCCTTCCTTCGTGAGAAAGTTTGGGATGCTGCCTGCCACTCTGCCTCCAAAGTAGAATTTGAAGCATTAGTGACAGGAGTTGCGAAAAATTATTATTTGTGGGGTGTGGCTTTTCATGCCATGGGGGTGCATTTTCAATTCCAGTCAAATCCTTTCTCCTAGGCAGTCCTCTCTGAATGAGTTCCTTGAGTATTCATGCTGGGCTGTGCATGGATTATCACTAGAAGAAATGAAGATGAGTCTTCCTGCCAGAGAGCTGATTAAATCACAAAGAACTAAACAGCTTAGAAACTGGGAAGACTCCTGAGAGAATTGTAGGGGTCGGACTTGCTTTTAATCAGGTTTCAGTGCAGAGACAGGTGTCCTGTCGATTGCCTCACTCAGGGACACATTTGTCGTGGCCTTAACAAACAAAGTCAGCGTTCCCCAGAGACCCACAAAAGCCTGATCCAATGTGAGTATGGGTCTTTCTTTAAAGGTTTGCAGTAAGATTCCTGGGAGTTTAGATAATGGCCTTCCTCTCACTGAAGATTCCCACTGGCTATTCCAGGGGCCCAGGCCTTCAGTGGTTATGTTATCACTTTTCATGCAAATTTGCAAGCAAGCTTGAACAATGGTGAGTCCCCTTGGCATTCCTGCCCAGTATCTGCAGAATGAGGACTTGGGAATAGGAAAGTAAATCTCCGAACTTGCCTCTGATTTGGGAGCTTCTCTTCTTACAGTCTTTATGGAGATTTTTGAGACAACCATATACCTTCTCAAAGCCATATAGCAAAATCCTATTAACTTAGATCCTAGATTTTATAATTCATATCCATTGCAAATTCTGAGAACTCATTGTGTTAGGAAAATGGCTCCTGCCTCTTTGAGAAATGGTAATTTGCATATCTGTGAATAATAGCAATTATTTTTTATAGCCTAGTGCCCTGGACTGCGTGCTTTACACATATTTTTAATCCTCACAACAATTTTGCAAGGTAGGCTGTTGTGCCCAGATTGTGGATCCCCCAAAGACCACCTCAGGAGCCGAATCCGATGCAAACACACGAGGGTCTTTTATTCAAGCTTGAGCAGGGGCTTCCATCCACACCGATGCAGCAGCTTAGGTAGGAGAGCTCCGAGTTACAGCAGATAGTTTTTATAGCCAGTGGAGCGGCGCGAATCGTCGCAGAGTAGTGATTGGTTAGCTTTTTGAAAACCTGTTCGTGTTAGCCCTGGATTGGTGCATTTAACCATAAACGGTTACTGGGCTCTTACGCGCCTTTTTTGGCGCATGATGATTGGCCGCGTCTAGGAGTGGTATCATGGGGTGATGGGCTGGACATATTTTGCAGTTCCTTCCGGAACATGGAGTACCCTTTGCCACAAGGTGGAGGTTTCTTCTCTAAAATGGATTCGCTTAGGCTCTTCAAGGTGTTAGGCCATGATGACTGGGTTGCTGAGGCTAAGAGAGGCTAGTAACTGGCCCACCTGAGTACAGCTCACGAGGAAATGCCCAGGCTCCAAATTTCCCAGGACCCCAGCCGCCTTTTCCTTTGACCTTTACTTCTCATTTTGGCCATGTGGTCCACTGAACCACAATGGGCTCAGAGTATGTTAACTGAAAAAAAGTGCACAACCTAAAATTTGAGAATTATGTTTTATTTGGTGAACTCACTAAAGACTTAAGCCCTGGAGATAGGCTCTCGGATAGCTTTGAGGGACAGTTCCAAAAAGGTAAGGGAGGAGCCAGGATAGAAGGAGGTCAAACAAAAACCCCCAGGTCTTCAAACATCAAAAGATTACTGCTCTTTAAAGAAAACCAGACATATCAGAGTAATGAATTTAGCACTTTTCTATGTATGGGAGGATGTAAGGGTCTGGGCTCACTGAAATCATTCCTTTGATATGCATTTTAACTGTCTAGGGCCAGTATCCTGTTTGTCTTCACCCTAAATCCCCTCCAGATGCACAGTTGGGGGCTGCTGTGGCTGATGCCCTGATGGCCACAACATCCTTTGAATACTGATATGATAGGCAACACTTTTTGTCCACGAGTCAGGAAGACGTTATTCAAATTCTAGCTCCACTAATCAACAGCAGCATGACTGGATGAGTCATGTAACTTCTCTGAGCCTCAGTTTCCTTGGCTTTAATTGTGATAATGATGCTTTGGAAGGTTGCTATGGGAATGAATGGAATGACCTGAAGCCCTTCCAAGTCCCCAGCGTGGTATTGGCACATTACATAGCAAAGCATAATCTCAACAAGTGATACTTTCTCTTCCTTCTTTATTCATCTCTGTATTTGCCATGGCACCTGGTACAAAGCAGGTACTCAAGAAATATTCGAGGAGGTAAATTCAAAGGCTTCTCCATGGCCTTGTTTCACAGGGACATTGTGAAGTTGGACCCTCTCAAACACCTCCCTGAAAGAACAAAAGGCAGTTTTGAAGCATGTCAAAGCTACTTATGGATGAAACCTTTAGGATGAAGCAGGAAGACAAGAAATATCCTAAAAATAACAAGAATACTAAATTCTGAAGCAAAATTCACTAGGTGGAGTGCTGTTGATCTTCAAGAAATAGCAAGTTGAGGATTGTCAAGTGCCCTGAGGCAAGGGACAATAAATGTAATAAGAATGGCTCTTGGGCTTGGAGGGTTGTTCAACAATGACTGAATTGGTTGGAGACAGTGCACTTTTGTAAGTGCATCCTTGCGTAAGAGCAGATAAAGAATAAAATATAATAAGATTTTTGAATACGTGACATGGGAGGTTGCAGGGAGCATGCCTTGCTTGTGATGCAAGGAGTGGTTGGCTGAGGTCTCGGAAGAGTTTCAGGAGGGTGAGTGTGTAGCATGGATGCTACCTGTCCCCAGACAGCTCCATGACAGACACTGCTCAGTGATCATGGCATTCTCTCAGCCCAAGTCCTTCTCACCACAGTCAGTGGGACTCAGTCTTAGTTGACATTTAATATCCAATCATTGTTGTCCCTGGTCCAGAGAGGGAGATTTTATGCCCATTTAGTACCTTAGATTCAAACACCCCTCTTTTCTCCAAGGAATCTTCAGTCTAGTCTCCTGACACAGAGAAACAACAACACCAAAGCTGCTAGAACCTCTTGGGATGCCATGAAGATTTTACTGAAATGCAGTAGTTCCCCTTAATCCATGTGGGATAAGTTCCAAGACCCTTATTGGATACATGGATTGAAGGATAGCATCTAACCCTATATATACTATATTTTTTCCTATATATACATACTTATGATAATTTATTTTATAAATTAGACACAGTAAGAGATTGTTGCTAAATGAAAACTAGCAAAAGTAAGAACAATTATAACAATATACTGTAATAAAAGTGCATTTATCATGCATTGTGGCCATAACATTTGCAGTTTGAAGTATGACAGCAAAACTAGCATGAATTTCTTCTTCCTTCTTTACAATTTTACAGATAGGAGAGTCATTATAACCCTAGGTCTTCAGCATATTTTTTCTTTCTTTATGGCAAGAACTTTCACCTTTTCACTTGAAGAACTTTACAGCTTCTCCTTGACATATCTGAATTGCCTTCATCCTTACTCTTGCCATTGAGACCATTATTAAGTAAAGTAAGAGTTACTTGAAGACAAGCATTGTGATAACCCAACAGTGATATGATAACAAAAATGGCTAATAAGTGACTAATGGTTGGCATACAATGGACAAAGGGATGATTCACTTTCTGGATGAGACAGAGTAAGATGAGGTGGGATTGTATGAGAGTTCATCCAATACACAGCATGTTGCACAATTTAAAACTTAGGAATTTATTTCTGGAATTTTCCAATTAATATTTTGGACTGTGGTTGACTGGTGGTAACTAAGATAAGGTTTGCTCTTTAAGGCCAGCCTGTTCTTGAGTGTCTGGATATAATCCTCCTTGATATTTACTTAAGAATACTCATCTAATAGGGCCAACAGGATTTCCAGTTCCTTAGACTTGACCTTTTTCCACTGGGAGAATTCTGGGTAGCTCACACAGTCATATTGTGCTTCCTGAGCAAAGTGACAGCCGGAACTGCCAAGATTTTCTATGCTGGTCTCTGCAAATCCTTCATCTTGCCCTTACTTTGGAATGATATTTACTTGGGTATAAAATTCTAGCTTGGCAGTTGTTTTCCACCTGAACTTTTAAGATATGATTATAAGGTCTTCTGGCACTTGTTGGTATTTATGTCAGTCTCATTGTCATGAATATATAATAAATATATAATTAATGTAATACATTTTCTTTACTTATTTTAAGATGTTCTTTTTATTGCTGCTAGTCTCCCCATTTATGACGATGCACCTAAGTAAAGCTTAATTGTCCTCAGGAGACAGTGTATTTTTGTACTAAAGAATCTACCTTTCTTCAATTCTAGAGACATTTCTTCTCCTCTACTTTGTCTACTTTTGTCTCTTGGAACTAAATTAAGTGCATATTAAAGCTCCTCATCTTGCATGTCATGTCTCTAAAATATTTTTTTAGGCATTACATCTCTTTCTCTTCTTATGTTGAAATATTTCCTTTACTCATTCTTCTAAGATACCATGCTATGGCTAGTCCACTATTTAAATTGGCTTTAATTCTTATATCAATGACTATATTTAAAATTTCCACCATTTTTATTTGGTTCATTAAAAATACCACTTTCCTCTCCAATTCTTTTCTTGGGGCAACTTGAAAGTATCCTTATTTTACAGTCTCATATTTTTCCATTAGCTATAGATTCTAGTTTGGGGTTTCTCTTGGTTGTCAAATCTAGTGACTTTCTCATTATTTCCTCATGATTTAAAATTTTTGATAGTAAGCTTACCTTTAGTGAAAGATATTTTTTTGAGGGATGCTTGCTTTTGATGGGATTTGGATGCATCCATATCCTGCTTTGGGACCCTATGGTTTCAGCTATTTAATACTTTCTATCTTTCTGTTTTTCTTTCTTTCTTTTTATCACTACATCAGCAGCAAATGGAAATTCCTGGGTTAGGGGTTGAATCAGAGCTTCAGCTGCCGGCCTATGCTACAGCCACAGCAACATGGGATCTGAACCACATCTGTGACCCACACCATAGTGTGTGGCAATGCTGGATCCTTAACCCACTGAGAGAGGCTAAGGGATCAAACCTGTATCCTTACGGACACTGTGTCATGTTCTTAAATCATTGAGCCACAATGGGAAGCCCAAAAAGTGTTGTCTTAATTGTTCCATTAGATAAATATTTATGGACAAGCCAGGCTCTGTATGCAGTAGCATGCAGAGAATGGCCACTGATTAGTTCTTTGTCTTCTATAGATATCATCCTGGAAACTTCCCTCTCTATCAAATGTGTGTAAAGTGATGTTTTCAAAAATATTCTTTCAATTAAGTTTTCAAATTTAAGAATTTCCTGGTTTTGTATTGGATGTAAAGACTGCCAAGATTTGCCCATTATGATTACTTACTCAATGCCCTTGTGCTTTCTAATTGTACATAAGTGGATATACACCCCCTTTTATGGGTCTCACCTATGGCATGTAGAAGTTCCTGGGCCAAAGACTGAACCCATGCCACACCAGTGACCTGAGCCACAGCAGTGACAGTTCTGAGTCCTAAACTGCTAGGTCACCAGGGAACTCCCAGATATATCCTTCTTCATGTGGCTTCATTGCTACTTCTAGTTAAGTGGGGGATGTGGGAAAACTGACATCTTCCCACAACTACTGTGGTGGTGGAAGACTAGATGCAGTGCACTGTCTCAAATTCTCAGGCTTTGAGTCTTTCACTATCTGGTGATATACAATGTTCTCTTTAATAAACTTTGTTATTGATGCTTTTCACATCTTCCTGAAAATCCTAGTTTCTATTTGGTATCATTTTCCCTCACTCCGAAGAACTTCCTTTAGTATTTTTTTGTACTGTAAATCTGCTGGCAATGTATTCTTATGATTTTCTTTTATCAGAAAACTGTATTTTTCTTTTACTCTTAAAAATAGTCAAATAAAACAGATAACCAAGGACATACTGAATAGCACAAGGGATTATATTCAATATTTTGTAATAACCTATAATGGAAGAGAATAAAAAAGAATACATATACATTTACATATATATGTGTAACTGAATCACTTTGCTGTACACCTGAAACTAACGCAACATTGTAAATCTACTGTATTTTGATAAAAAATAAAAAATCACAATACCATAAAAAAGATATTTTGAACTGAATATAGCATATTAGGTTGACAATGTTTACTTCCAGCACCTTAATTATAACATACCACTCTCTCCTGTCCTTCACTGTTTCTTTTTGATATTGTCCTACAAGTCTCTAATGTTCTTTTTCTCTGTTTTTGGGTAATCTCTATGGCTCTAACTTAAAGTTAACTGATGATTTCCTACCATCTCCATTTTGCTTGTAAGTTCATACAATACATGTTTTTATTTCAGAAATTATATTTTCAGCTCTAGAATTTCATTCGAAAACATGATTTCGGAGTTCTCGTTGTGGCGCAGTGGTTAACGAATCTGACTAGGAACCATGAGGTTGCGGGTTTGATCCCTGGCCTTGCTCAGTGGGTTAACGATCCAGCGTTGCCGTGAGCTGTGGTGTAGGCCACAGACGCGGCTTGGATCCTGCATTGCTGTGGCTGCGGTGTAGGCCAGTGGCTACAGCTCCGATTAGACCCCTAGCCTGGGAACCTCCACATGCCGCGGGTGCGGCCCTAAAATGACAAAAGGCAAAAAAAAAAAAAAGAAAGAAAGAAAACATGATTTCGATTTCTGCTATTTCTTACTTTTTCATTTATTATGAGCATATTTTAAGTATTTGAGCATAGTTACAATAGCTGCTTTAAATTCCTTGTCTGCTAATTTTAACATCTAGGTTACCCTGAAGTCAGTCTCTGTTGATTGCCTTTTCTATTAAAATTGTGTCTTGTGCAAGTCATGTGCATTTTTTCCAAGTGTCACTTACTCTCCAGAATATGCCTGTCTTTGTTCACTCTCTAGTGGCTACATGGTTGCTTTTTCTATTTAAAATTTTTTTATTTTATCATATATAAACTGCTCTGCCACGTGTCTCTGGTTTTATGGGAATGGGGGTCAGTTTCTGCGTTATCTCTGGCCAGTCATCTTGGTCAGCCTATACTTGGTCTGGCCCAGGGTCCTTCTTGGTGGTGTGCACACCTCTCATCCAACATGGATTCCAGCGCTAAGGATCTTGGGAAGTCTGTCTCCTCCCTCCTATTGGCCCCTCCCAAATCCTCCTGGTTTAGTCTTCAGGGCAGCACCAAGTCCCTCATCAGGGCCTCCTGCCGTGAGACAGCTCATGTAAGCAGCTATTGTTGTGCTTGGCCCAGGTGGGCAGTTTCTGTCAATGGTCCTTTAACACCTCCAGAACTTGGTTCTCAACTCCCGCTACCTCACCTGGGGAATTAAAAAAATCCTGATGTCCAGGCCACCACACATACCAATTAAATAGAAATTCCAAGGTCAGGATCCTGGCATTGGTATTTACAAAATCTCCCTGTGTGAGTCTATTGATTGAGAACCTCTGCTCTTGGCTTTGATGATGCACAGCTTTCTGTAACACTTTTCGTCATGTTCTTAACAATTCTCAGCTGCTGGCATTGGTTTAGCACCCAGCGGTGCGCTAACCAGCATCTCTGTGAGTCTCTTGGTCTTTCCAGCTGGGTTCCAGGATGCTTGCCTCAGCCCCAGTCACCATGACGTCCATATTCTAGTCAAGAAGGAAGAAGGGGAAAGGACAAGGCTCCGACTTCCATTCACATCTCATTGGCTAGAACTGGATCACGTGTCTTCTGCTAGGAGGGAGGTGACTAGAAAAGTGACTGGGCTTTTTCAGCCTGGGCAGAAGAAGCAGGGAAGAGCAATGAGGGTTGGGAATGGCTGCGAGGTAAGAGAACATGTCTTTTAAATAGTTGATAATGAAAACATAAAAATTGCATGCCCATTATAGAAAATTTAGGAAAACGGAATAGAATAGAATAAACTTACCCTAGCCTCAGCACTTAAGGACAAGAACTGTCAATATGTTGATGCATTACCTTCCAGATTTTTGTCTCTTTTCCCTGTGATTCAGATCGTATTGTATTTACAGTGATGAATTTTACCTTTTCTTGTGACATGAAAAGACGAGAATTTCCCCATCTGCTGTGATGATTTCTTTTTCTTTTTGGCCAGATCCATGGCGTGTAGAAATTCCTGGGCCAGGGATCAAACCCTCCCCACGGCAACAGCAACCTGAGCCGCAGGAGCAGCAATGCCAGATCCTTAGCTGCTAGACCAGCAGGAACTCTTACGATGATTTCTTAAATGTCATTTTATTGTCTGCTTTATACTTTAATATACTACTTCATCATCGTTTAACCTCGTCCTTGCTGACAAGATTAACATTTATTCTGCTTTCTCCATTTTTAAAGAATTAAAAACAACCCTGCATCGAAGTTCTTTGTGCCTAAAGCCTTTTCCCTCCTTCATTTATATCTATTATCCGTCTACTTATCTGTCTCTCTATCTATCCATCCTACCTACCTATCATCTATTTTGGTTGGGCGAGGAAGAGATAAAAAAACTTTGGTTTCTCCCTCAAAGAACTCTCTCCAAAAGTGGTGATTCATTTGTATTACACATCCTCATGCGTGTACACTGTTCTTCTGGCTTTCACGACAGTTTGAATTCAAGGTAATGTGAGTGATGTTTTTCTGAGCCCAGGGTATTCATTTGGGCCTATGTGCGGTGTTCCTCATGTTCTTGTTCTCATGTGAAAGGTATTGACACTTTGGTTTCAAGAACAAATTAAAAGATCATAAACACAACTTGTGTTTGATTTGGGTTTGGACTGATTACAAGGAACCATTAGGCAATAATGGTCTCAAATATTTAAATACTCTGTAAAACTGCAATTAATTAAGGGACTGCTGATTTGAACAACTGTGGAACCAACACAGGAATGAGGGGAGAATTTTAAGTTTGGAGGCCAAGTTCAGAGCAAAATGTTAATAATCTCCTGCTCACATCTGCAATATCTATCAATAAAGTAGGAGAGGAGAATAAGAATTACATGAATAATGTTAAATAAAAAATGCATGTAAGCCAGGAATTTTTTTCCTATTAAATTTGCCACTTATTCCAGTTCAATAAAGTGCTTATTAAGGGAAATAACAATTTAAGGCAGAAGACTAGTTACATTGTTGCCATTCAGACCTTCCTGAGAGCAAAAGAATGAATATTTATCGACCCCCCTGCTTTAAAGTTAATTGTCTTAAAACATGTTATTTGTAACTTGAACAAATATGTCATGCTTTGAAAAGTCCAAGGAGAAAGTAAATTCATAAGGAAAGCCAGCAACTTCATCAATACATCTAGACAGATGTTTGCTGAAAGTTTTTGGTGTCTAAGTCCCTTTTTCCTCACATTGTACAGATGCTCTTTTTGTAGGCCCAGATTCAGCAGTAATGGGAACAGCCTTGGTACCTAGGATTTTCACAGATTCTGCAAGTGGACAGCTTATTCTCTCTCTATGGAGTGAATTTTGCTTTTTTAGAAGGCAAAGCTTTATTTGTGTTCAGATTTGTCCCACCGTTTTTAGTAGTATTTCTTGCATGTGGAAAGACACTCATCTGAGCTCCTTCTGTGGCACAACGGGAGCAGCCGCATGTTGGGTGCGCTGGGAGGCAAGTTTGATCCCTGGCCTGGCACAGTGGATTAAGGATCAAATGTTGCTGTGTAGGGCACAACTGGGGCTCCAATCTGATCCCTGGCCTGGGAACTCCCTGTGCCATGGGGTGGCCAAAAAAAAAAAAGGCACGTATCTGGCATGATAATAGTACTGTTTCTTTCCCAATTTCACACCATTCTTTAGAGGATGTTTCCCTTAGCTGCAGAACCAGCTTTTTTAAAGAGTCAGGATAATTTCCTTTGGGCAGATTTCCAAGAAGGGACCACTGGGTTACAGAGAATGAACAAGGTTGTGATTTGGAGTGTATTGCCGAAGAGGCTGGGAGGGTCATTCTGACACCGACTTTCCAATATGCCCTTCGCTGGTTTCTCTTTGCCCCATTGGCCGTGCCCCTTTGCAGATGGATGGGACTGTCTGTCTGCACAAGAGCTGCTGATAGGAGGGTTCTGCCAGCCCTCAGGAGAAACACCGCCGCATACACTGATGGCTGACTTAAAATCTCTCTACCTGCATTCTGACTCCCTCCCCCAACCCCTCAGAGTGTTTGTTGGACATTTTTCTTTTACTCTCTCTTAATTATGACTTAACTCTTAAGACTTAGGCAAACACTTCCAGGATCATAAGGGGTTGGCTGGCTGGGTGGCCTGTGCCCCATTGCGGTATTTTCTTCACCCTTCAGCCAGACTCCATCCTCCTTCCCAGAGCCATTGCCATGGCAACTGTCCTCCTTAGGGCAATAAGTATGGGTGGCAGAGTCTTACATGATTAATATGTTTGATATTTTACCTTTCAAAAAATTCTTTGGGGAAATTCAAGTTGGCTTGTTGAAAAAAATAAATAAGATTTTTATTGTCAACAAGGGCTAAGGGCGGCAGCTTTGATAACAGGGAAAGCCTGGACTGGTCACAAACCTGAGACCAGAGTGAGCGGGTCCTATCCAGCTCCACTTGAGACAAGAAAGGAATGGAAAAGCTCTTGATGGTAGTGGAAATTGACTCAGATCCCAGAGTGGTGGGGAGCTCCAACCTAAGGTTAGCACTGAGATGAAATGAGCCTCAGTTCAAACTCAATCTCAGTGGCCTTTGGGTGGCTTTTGGCTGTTACCATTGGCAGGATCTGGGATTTCACCTGCAGACAGTGCACTTTCGGGGTCCTGGGCCTTCCCTGACTCTTTGGGTGGCTTTACACCCCAGCTCTCCTTAGCTTGGAAGCCCTTCAATG
Source organism: Catagonus wagneri (assembly GCA_004024745.2). Classification (NCBI taxonomy): domain Eukaryota; kingdom Metazoa; phylum Chordata; class Mammalia; order Artiodactyla; family Tayassuidae; genus Catagonus; species Catagonus wagneri. Next base: position 5,873,884 of record PVHT021183691.1, on the reverse strand, counting down.
TGCATCTGTGTCACAGAGCACACTGAGAGTTTTGTAGAGGCTGAATGTGTCGGCTCAGAGAGAGCAGCTGGCCTGATGTCTGTCCCCATCCCTGCCATCTGTCCACCATTTACAAAAGATTGGGTCTTTTTGACATTGTTTTAAACTTGAGAATCAAAGATTGTAATTTCACAGTATGTTGTTTTAAGTGTTGTGCTTCTTGGCTTCATGGGCAAATACTTTTTCTTTTAAAGTAAATCAGTTCCTTCCCTCCCTCCCTTCCTTCCTTCTTTCCCTCCCTCATTTGTGTGTATGTGAATTTATATATTTTACCTTAGTGGGATTCATTCTGGCATAGTGGAAGGAGAGTGAGGTGTGGAGCCAGACAAACCTTAGTTGAAGTCCATGCTTTTCTATTAGCTGTATAGCTTTGGCATAGGGTGACCAGATGTCCTAGTTTGCTGAGGGCTAAGGGATTTCCTAGGAGGCAGGACTTTCAATGCTAAGCCCAGGACAGTCCTGGATAAACCAGGACAATTGATCACCTAACTCAGGGAAGACACTTAACCCCTCTGAGCCTTAGCCTTAGTTTCTTCGTCTGTAACCTGTCTCATGGGTTATTTTGAGGACTGGAGCTAGTGTACAAAAAGGGCCTGATGCTATATCTGAGATCTGCTAGATCTCCATAGATGATAATGAAAGTAATATTAATCTTAGTGATTTTATATATTTTTTAAGGCTCAGAATGATCTGTCACTATTATTCGTTCTGCCTTTAATACCTTTCTCTTGATTTCTAATATCTGCTCAGGAAAGGGCAGTTTACTTTGTTTTATTTATTTCTATGTAAGCTTAGGTTTCGAAAACTTTCCTGTCCCTAATTAAAAAAAAAGCTACTAAATTTTGCCTGATCTAATGTTTAATGTTTCTGAGTGGAGTCCAAAGGTAACACACCAACTGAGATTCAGATTATCCTTTAGAAACCTTGAGAAACTCATCGAGGTCCCTAAAGTCATTCCCTTTAGATATAAGACCTGTGGCTTTTATTAAACCTTTTCTTTAACCATGTGCAGTTCTGATGTGTTCCAGGTATTGAGGGTTTGGGAGCTGAGCGTCTGCTCTGGATATTTCCATACACACGGGAGTGGAGGTCCAGGCCATCTGCCAACATTAGGTCACTCCCTCTGCAGCAAACATGTCTTTGCTCTTTTGAGTTGGCCCTTTTCTTCAAAGGAGTTGGGAATTAGGGAGGCCATTGGGGTGGGAGTAAGTAGCCTTGGAGAGAAAGTAAGAGGTTAAACCTCTTACTCCATGGGTGGATTCTGACCCTTGTTCTGGCTCCCCTGACTCTCTTCTGGTCCTTGTCCACTATGGGGGTGTGGGCCTCTGCTCGTCCATATTCAAGGATGACTAGAGGTGATAAAATGGAGAAGTGAAAGCTGAAGGGTCTCCAAAGGGGAAGAAGAACTAAAACAGTACGGTAGAGGTCCAGTGCTGGGCTGGTGAATATTTTATTTTATTGGTTCAGAATAAACAGAGAGCCCTACTCAGCCAGGACTTATCAGCTTCCTCCTTCCACGCTGTCTGAGATGGTCAGTTCTCCAGGTAACAGGTGGTAACTTTTCCTGCTTGGAAAGTTATTACTTTTAAATTGTGGTTAAAAAAAAGACCCACAATTTAACATAGTCACTACAATTTTTTCTTTTCTATTTTGGCCTCTCTTGTGGCATGTGAAAGTTCCAGGGCCAGGCATCAAACCCATGCCACAGCAGCAACCTGAGCTGCTACAGTGATAAAGCCAGATCCTTAACCTCTTGCGCGCCAAAAGAACTCCCCATATTAATATTTTTTCGTCTTTTTAGGGCTGCATCTGTGGCATATGGAAGTTCTCAGCCTAAAGTGTTGAATCAGAGCTGTAGCTGCTGGCCTACACCACAGCCACAGCAATGCCAGATCTGAGCCACCTCTGAAACCTACACTGCAGCTCACAGCAACACCAGATCCTTAACCCACTGAGCGAGGCCAGGGATTGAACCCGAATCCTTATGGCTACTAGTTGGGTTCATTATTGCTGAGCCATAATGGGAACTCCCCCATATTAATTATTATTATTATTTGTCTTTTTGCCTTTTTCTAGGGCCGCACTCGTGGTGTGTGGAGGTTCCCAGGCTAGGGGTCTAATTGGAGCTGTTGCTGCTGGCCTACGCCACAGCCACAGCCGCAGCAATGCGGGATCCAAGCCACGTCTGTGACCTACACCACAGCTCATGGCAATGCTGGATCCTTAAGCTACTGAGTGAGGCCAGGGATAGAACCCGCAACCTCATGGTTCCTAGTCGGATTCGTTTCTGCTGCATCACGATGGGAACTCCCAAAATGAAGATATTCTTAAAGAAAGTTTGGAAAGTATTGAAAAGTGTAAATAAAGAAAAAGAGTCATTATATCACTTTAAAAGCAAACATTTAAAAATATTTTGGAATATGTTTTGTTTCAGGACATTTATCAATGCACATATATAAACTATTATTTAAGTCTTCTCTAGTTGGATTTTAATCGATCCAGTTTCACTACTCCAAACAATTGATAAATGTCTTTGGGCATAAACCTTTATGCTTATTTCCTTAGGGGACATGAAAAAAGAGGATTGTTGGATTAAAGGACTAATATTTTTAGCTTGCTTTCGTATTAGGTATTACACTCTCTACATTTCCCCCCAAAAATCTAAGTTGAAAGATAAAATATGATGTTTTCTGTGAAAGGGACTTATATGTTCCTTGTCTTTAAGCAGGTCCCAACTCTCCCTGGAAGGCTCTCCAAGGAAATAGCTGATTTCTTCTGACAGCCCTATAGTAAGAGTGGCTAAGGGTTTTCGTTTTTCTTGGTCATTGGGTAGTAGCTGCCTTTGGTACTGAATATTGGGATGGTTTGCACACTAAACACTATCACTTTAGACTCTTTTGTCATGTCTAATTTATTTTTTTATTTATTTATTTTTGCATTATAGCTGGTTTACAGATTTCTGTCAGATTTTCCAACTGCACCATGTGGTGACCCGATTACATGTACATATATGGATTTGTCACATGTAATTAGATATAGTTCCCCGTGCATTACAGTTGGAGCTCCTTGCTATTCCATCATTAAAGCACTAGTTATCCCCATTCCCTCCCACCCCTCCCCCACCC